>JAHWFP010112000.1:30370-78766 GCA_023313725.1 Lithobius niger
GAAACAGTCTGTCTAGAGATCTTTGTGGGTGAGAGCTAATTGATACTTAACAACTTATTCTCAGGCATTGCCAAACCACCTAAAACAAGACTGGAATTGCTGGAATTACTGGAATTTATTACTACTGGATGTCTTCAAACATCACCTAAAAAGCACTGCACCAATAATTTTTTTAGGTCTTCTGACAAACGTTTGGCAAATTTCTGCTTTCTTCTTAAATTTTTCCTGATTTTGAATTGGTGTGTCAGAACATTGTTGTTGTCTTGACGAGACCTATTCATTGGTCCAAAAGCCAACTTTTGCCGACAATATATAACTTTAGAAGTTAAAACCATTTACGGCCTCACAGAAACCTATATGGTTTATGGGTGAAGTTGTGAAACAACAGTCAACCAGGCATTTTATTTTATTTTTTTATTTTACTGACCACATTTCTTTGGCATGTACCTAGCTCAAAGCTGAAAGAGTATGCAGTCAGCCTAAATAATTTAATATTTTGCTAATGTGTTATTTACCGTATGTCGTATGTATTCAATGGTTTTTAGCTTTTGCCAAACAACTTCTTATTGATTTGAGCTATAGGCTTGAAATTGACTGCACTGCTAAGCTTGTTTGGAGCCGGTTAAAATGGTGTACTGGAATGTCAAAAACGATCAAAATATGGCAAAAATGTGATTTTTAGTAGGTGGACCATGATTCAGATAAAAAATATTAACCCCGCGATAATTTAGACACCTGCATGCACCTGTAAGCCAAACAATTAACCCTGCATGGCCAAACGTGTGGTTGCACAAAGTGGTATGTATTAAAAAAAAAACCTCATCTGTTATAAATGAACACCCGACGTAGCATCTGTACGAAACAAATTTTGTGTGTATCATGTGGTTGCGAATCAAACCCGGGTCTTTTGATTGACTTTTGACTGATTTAAAATTTTGACAGGGAAAGAATTGTCAGTTCATCCAATTGCTCCTACCGGACTGCAGGGATTCCACTTGTATTAAGGCTATACCGGACCGAACAAACCGAAATGAACACGGCCGAGCAGAGGGAGTTCGTTTCAGTTCAGCGTTCGGCCTTTCAAAAGAAAAATACCAAACCGAACATATTTCCACTTCTAATTGATCGATTTTGATGTTTTAATACACCATTTTGAAGGTTTTTTCCGCTAGCTTTCTGATAGTCCAAACCACAAGTTCCTAGCTCTAAACGTTCAGAAGTTAAGCGAGAAAATGTAAAGGTGGAGGAGATCTTTTATGCTCAAAACGATTTTCCACATCCGTGCACTGACAAGTCCACGTGAACACACCTGCATTTGTTAAGAAACTTGAAGGTGAATCGTTGTGAACTGTGAATTTTATTTTAAAGATTGGTACGCTTTTGTTCGTTTGGAAGTGTTCGGTATTTGGCTTATTTAAGGTTTGTTCGGTTCGGCTGAAAAAATTGCATTTGGTACAGTCTTACTTGTAGGTATTCTGATTCCTCCATGCTCTAATGAAAAATTAATCTTTTTTTTCTTTATCAATTTTCATCATTTTTCATTATTCATTTTTTTTGCAATCGAATAATTGTTTTAGTTTTGGCCGTCGTCGGTACCTAAAGATTGCTGAAATATTTATTAATTCTAATCATAGGCCTAACTACTCAAATATAGGCCTAATGACTAAGGCTGCACCGGTACCAACTTTACTGATCCGATGCCGATCGGTTTATAAAATTTTGCCGATACCGGTGACAATACTTCCGGAATTGAATGCTTAATTTTTTTGTATCATCTATTGTATTAGAGTATAGTTTTCTTCAAAGGCCCAATAATCAATACTGTACCGAATAGATTTTGGCAGATTTTATGCTGATCGGCAAAAATCGGTTCGGCGAACAAAAAGCTACAGATTTTTTATTTTTGCCAGGCCCTTGACAATAAATAAATTCTGTTTTACCACATGTTTTGCTACCTTTTGTTTTAATTTAGGCTAGGCCTACATGTTTTACATTGTGTAGGCTGGGGTGAATAACGGACAAATATTTACTTTTATTTGGGTAAAAAAAAAATGTGTTCGAATGTTTGCATTAGTCAACAAATTTGTTAGCCTACAAGTTTGTGTAAGCCAGAAAAAAAATTGTTAAAAATCGGTAGCGATCGGTTCGGTTAAATCGTATTGGTACACCAATGAATTTATGACTGATCGAATTGGAATCTTCAGCAGAAAAAATGCTGATCGGTACAGCCTTACCAATAATTATTGAAATGAAAAATGTTAAAACGGTAATGAACAGTTAAAAGGTGGCTGGGTAGATACTCGGGGATTTCCTGAGCAAAACTCCGTAAGCCCAATGTTATCTCGAACTGTTCCCGAGTTATCGACATTTCAGGAAAAGTTGCCGATTCGAATCCGATACCGAAATATTGGCAACCGATCTGATCCATTGTCGGTATCGTTGCAGCCTTACTAATCACACAATATAGGCCTGATTACATTGGCGCTGTCTGGTTCTGTCAACATTCTAAGATTATTGGATAGTTAGGGGTTATCCAATAATCCTAGGATCCTAGGAAAGGATGCTTCATTCCTGGCAATGGATATATCTATGGCATAAGAGACAGTTTTGTGTTTCGCAATGCCCTTATGATTATTAGGACATGTGGGAGGAAGCTTCATTCCAGGCTATGGATATCAATGGCATGGGAGGCAGCTTTGTGCTTCGCAATGCCTTTATGATTATTAGGACATTTGGGAGAAAGTTTCATTCCAGGCGATGGATATCAATGGCATAAGAGACAGTTTTGTGTTTCGCAATACCCTTATGAATATTAGGACATTTGGGAGGAAGCTTCATTCCAGGCGATGGATAGAATGGCATGAGAGGCAGTTTTGTGTGCTCATAGCGCCCTCATCAAGACGATGGGGGTAATCTTCAAATGGGTACCTACCAGCTTCTGCTATACTATCTGCTACGATTAGCTACTTATGACGTATGTACAGATTATTTGAAGAGGAAACATAGAAAAGGCCTCTCCACTTAAGTATGAAAAAATATGAAAAAATGAGAAAATTGTGAAATATGTGAATTTTTTGGATTTTAGTAAAAAAAATTGCAATGTGCCACGAATAATAAATAAAATAACTAGTTTTCCAATTCCATTTTACGTATTCTGGTTATTTGGTTAAGTTTTCAACAGTCTGCCGCAAGATGGCGATAAGATCCTGCATAAATATCTAGACATAAATCGCTGGAAATAATATTAAGGAAAATTGAAAATAAGCCAACAGCGAAAATCATACACTAGAAATAACGTAGTTCAGTAAGCCACCTTTATGCACTTTACGTTTAGTCGGAGTGGCATGACCCGGATTCGAACCGGCTACCCAGTTCGCCCCCAGATCATGCCACTCCGACGAAACGTATGTGTATAAAGG
This sequence comes from Lithobius niger, assembly GCA_023313725.1. NCBI lineage: Eukaryota > Metazoa > Arthropoda > Chilopoda > Lithobiomorpha > Lithobiidae > Lithobius > Lithobius niger. Next base: position 33,790 of record JAHWFP010112000.1, read on the forward strand.
TGGCTTACTGAACTGCGTTATTTCTAGTGTATGATTTTCGCTGTTGGCTTATTTTCAATTTTCCTTAAGATCCTGCATCACGCCAAGAAGGATGTTCTTTTGTTACACCCAGAAGGCAGTGTGCCCCGTGATGCTTCACTGCTCTCTTTTTAAGAAATAAAATAAAAAAAAACACAGTCTCTGCTGTGAAAGTTGTGAAAAGTTGGGGAAGGTGCGAAAATGTGAAAATTTTAACAAAACGTGTGCGAAAAGTGTGAAAAAAATTAAAATGTGTGAAGTGAAATTTTCTGAAAAACTCTTGCAACCCGGTGGCAGCCCTGCAAGAAATACCGTAAAATCATCTATTAAATGCCCATGGGTGGTTCAAATTAATTCGATAAAAAATAAGTGGGAAGGTGGGGGGGTGGGGGGGAGTTGACCGTAAAAAAAGGTATAATAATTTTCTGTCCAGGGTGGGTGTTTAGGCTTAAGTCCATTGTGAAAAATTTGGCGTTTATGCGATCATTCATGTACATGAGTGATCTGGGTTTGGTCTAGCCTTAATACAATGCCTTTAGTCTCATTTGTTCAGGAGTTTTAAGTTTACTAGTTTATTTAGTTTGCTTTACGTATGCGCGGTGGTGCACGAGGACTTACCAAATTTTCACTCAGTAATTAAGGAAGTCGTGGCTTGTTTGTTTCTTTAAAAGAAATGCCGTTGTGCATTTCTTCGCTTGAAGCAAGGAAGATCTAGCTACCACTGGAGAGTACTACACGTTGCCAGATTTATAGGCTTTCAATCGGTGATAATGCCACTTTAAAACATTATTTTCCTTGAATATGTGAAGCTTTTAGTCAATTTCTAGCTGAAAAATTACGATTTGTAATGCTTTAACGTCAGAAATAGCTAGAAATTGACTAAAAGCTTCACATATTCAAGGAAATCAATGTTTTATAGCCTTAAATCATCTACAGTGGCCACTGCCCCCCCCCCCCCCCCGGCTGTAGCTTGGTAATTTCAACCTAACCTTAAATTTTTTTCCGGGGGGGGGGGGGGGTTGTAGCTTTGCCAGGGCTGTTAATGGGCAATTTAAAGTATTGTGCAATAGAAAGCTGAAAAACTACACGTTCGTGATAAATTACGAGAAAGTTTATAGCCATAACTATATTATCAGATATGTTATTGAAGTCTGCATTGCTTAAATAGGTGCACTGTTGCAAATGAGTATGGTAATTTTGTTTGTATGTTTACAGCTCAAGTGCGGCCACGTTTTTCATCTCCACTGCTGCCGCAATGTGTTAACGATGCGATGGCCAGGTCCTCGTATCACTTTTGGCTTTTCTCTCTGCCCCATCTGCAAGGTATTTTTGGAATATTGTCGTTTATTTGTGTCCTTCATCATTTTTTCCAATTCTTCCGTTTATTTTTTGTTATGTTGTATCAAGCCTAAGCAACCTAGCGGAGACTCGGTGATCAGACCATGATCGGTAATGTTCTGTGTACTGAACAGTTTGTTAAATAAACTGAATCAAGTAACTGTGTTCCAGACTTGCTGTGTTTCTACGACGCATATACTTCAGGCCTAAGAACTATACTGTGGAGTAGCTGATTATTCACAGTGGCGATTCCTCTGTTGATAGAAAGGAGAAGATTCAAAGCCTTTAATGCACAACATATTTGCTAATTAATTTTTAATTGCGCACCTCTTAACGTTTACTTTAAATTGTATTCGTCTGTGTTTATTCTGTACCGCTACCAATTAAAATGTATGATTAGTTTTCCTGCCATACACTTCACTAGTTGGGTGAACAGAATGCTGTTGATTGCTAGCAGTAGGCCAGTCAGCTTAAGAGTTGCCTGTCGCGCCGCTACTACATTAGGTAGAAGAAGTAGTAAAGGACAAAAAAATGAACAGTACATTGTATCAATGTTGACTCTCGTGCAAACAACTCCCGGCTATCAGTCAGTTTTGGCTTAGTCTCTAATGATGAATGGTTGGGAGGGAAACCGAACAGCTTGTCATTGTTGTCAAAGAAAATCTTTGGCACTTGTGTCCATGTACATTAAATTATTTTAAACTAAGATTTCTTACAAACTGTCAAATTGAGGAATGATTTTTAAGTGGCTGAGGCCCCCCCCAACTCTCACAAGGAACCGAAGCCACTGACGATTAGCTGTTGCCAGGAAGTTTACGTTTCTGTGGTGACAAAATAAACATTCCATGGATATGAGATCCATTTTGTGTGACCTTTCCCGCATCATAATTTTCTTATTGCGTGCAATAATTATGTAAATTCTGCTCTTAAACCTGTTCATTGTGTATTTCTGTTGCGTGTATTTGTCACACACGTTGCTGGTAAAACTGAAAGAAGACGACAGACCGAAGGATTTTAGCTAAGGATTTTAATTATTGTTGTCCAAATTTGCATTGTTCTGCGAAAGTTGTGAACGTCTGCGATACTATAATTTTTCTGCAAAATCTCGTACATACCTAGACTCCCCGGGCACTGCCATTGCTGTTATCGGTAGTCAAAACTTATGTCACCTAGATGATATTGCAATGCGTGATATTTCAAAGACTAAATCTGCAGTACGTCCATAATCTTTGCTGTATTAATGTGCTTGGCAGGGATTGCTCGAAATGCAAAACTTTTGTTTTTGGTTCGCTCAGCTTGGGCTCGGCTCGGCAAGAATTGTTCTCGATACAGCCTGACTATATACATAAATGTTAATTATCATTTTGTGCTCTTTGCAGGCCAACATGGATCATTTAATCCTCAAAGACCTTCTCAGCCCAATCCGTAGTTTGTATGAAGACGTTCAACGTAAGGCGCTTATGCGACTAGAATATGAGGGCTTACACAAAACCGAGGCTATCTCCACGCCGGGGGCCAGGTTCTACAACGACCCTGCTGGCTACGCCATGGAGAGATATGCCTACTATGTGTGCTACAAGTGTAAAAAGGTAATTTCATAAGACTGGATAATTTTGAAAGATTGGGAATTGGCAGTACATTACAAAACCACCGAACGAATCCATTAAAACTAGAGTGTTGGAGTCAGTTTGGTTCCTCGAAACCCAGCAAACTCAACGCGGCATTCTGATTGTTGAAGTGAGGCAATAGTCCAACGAACTAGTTAACCACTTGCTTCTAGACATTTTATACAAATGTTTTGATTCATTAACTTGTAGGGCTGTTCCGATACCACTTTTTCATATCCTATACGGATACCGATGCTGGCATGCAAAGTATCGGCAAAACCGATCCGATACCGATACTTACAAACAACAAAAGATAAAACCAATGCAAATAGCTTAACTTAGGCCTACAAATCAATCTTTCTGAGTTTGCATACAAGTAGTAAGCGTTGTTTACATTGTTGCATAAATAAAATTTTAAAAATAATTCTGTTGGGAGTAAAAGGCAAAGCTATTGCCTAAGGTGAACAAAAAGAATGTAAAGTTGCACAACCACAAAAAATATTAAATTAGTATCGGTTGCAAGTATCGGCTGAAAATGGATCGTGCCGATCCGATACCTATACCATGGTATCTGCACCGATACGATACTTGTACCGGTATCTGGAACAGCCCTATTAACTTGCTGTTGTCATCCTTCGTTCTAATCGTGTCTGTTGAATATAAGTTACTGTACCTTTGACGTGAGTGATGTATGTATCTGGAGTCTGTAGGTAAGCTCTCACCTTGGCTGTGCTCAAAACATGGTGGAAACGGCCACCTTTTTGGTTGTAGTTCGGATTGTTTGGTTGTTGCTCTTTACAAATCTTATCAGTCATGTCATGGCGTCACTTCCATTCTTCAGTATGCTCCTCAGTTGACTTTTTAAAAAAAGTTGCATACCTGATGTTAAGTGTAGAGCCAAATTGTCTCCAAAGTAGGGATTGACCGAATCCGAACCGGATCTGAAGCTGGATCTTTAGGATTCAGATTCAAATCTTATTTGGCAAAATGTCTAATGTCTAGTCTACGCGCAGTACGGAATGATTAGACACAACGAAACAGAAGTCAAATGGCTTATTTCCTCCATGATCGCTCAATTTCACAAAGAAGATACTAACAGTCTTGCTAATTTTTAACAGTATCCCTACTGTCTTCATCAGGACCTCCAAAGTTCAATTTGAACTTTGAATTGAACTTTGGAGGGCCTGATGAAGACAGTAGGGATACTGTTGAAAATTAGAAAGACTGTGAGTGCCTTCTTTGTGAAATTGAGCGATTATGGAGGAAATAAGCTAATTGACTGTTGATTTTCAGTTCACAGTAGTTCTATTAACAATGTTTTTAGAAACAGTTAGAGCAAACATTGTTTAATTCTGAAAACAGAAAAATTACACATAATTTTCTTTGGCGAAATGGGGGTACGAACGTCGTGTGCCAGATTTTGTAAATTATCCGGATCCGATTCGGAATTCGTAAAAGTAGATTCGGTTGATCCCTACTCAAAGTCACTGGGATTAGGTTGATGGTTTGGAAGGTATTGTAGATGAACCTTCTAAGTCTAAATGAAAGCAAAAAGTAAAAGTAAGATTATTAAAAGCAAACCACAGATAGTAATGACATTGCTTCAGCCACTTTAAAGAAGTCATTCTCAAACCCCGCCGCATGGCCTCCAAATTACCACACCGACCTTTTTGTAATTATTTTTTATGTGTCACCCAAAAAGGTTAATATTATTCTTTGTATTCATTGCATTTTTTTTGTGGACTTTTAAGGGGGGCCACCAGTCAAAAGCTATTTTCGTGTTTTTTGTTGTTGTTAGAAAATTGATTCTTGGTGCAATTAAAGTGAAATATTAGTAGATCACAAAAATCCAAACTAGATGCCCCAGGGCATTTAATTATTCCAGCATTGCACAATAAAATGCACTTTTTGCTTAGGTGCATTTTGTGCCAAAACTATAATAGGTACGATAATGGGGGTTTGTTTTGATGAATCGGCACACTTTTTACTGTAAACCACCGCCATGCTCACGCTCGTGTGCGCCAACGTGGAGCAGTCAACAAGAACCCAATGACAGAAACTTTGCTCACTGGTTCTAAGTTAACTTGGTTCCTGATGATCGGCTCTCCTATATGACACCAATGAAAGCCAATAACTTGAACATCATAGGTGGAGGGGACTATCACTTTTGTAGATTCAGTTAACAAGGTTTGACCACTTCAGTTTGGTCATGTCCTTATCAAATCTTGCCACAATGTTGCAAAATGCCACACACAATGATGAATTGTTGAGGTAGGGTGATGAATTCTTGTTCACAGTAATTAATGATTCCTTATTAATTGTAGGCCTACTACGGTGGTGAAGCCAGATGTGATGCCGAAGCTGGAGTGGGTGACGATTATGATCCAACGGAGCTGGTGTGCGGGGGATGCTCTGATGTTTCCAGGGCCCAGGCAAGTTTTTGTAACTTTAGGCATGCAATTTTTTACATATCAATTTTCAATACATATCACTAAATTTTCGTCCGTAGACGATCACTCGTGTAATCGGTCAATACTGAATTGTTCAAACCCAAATAGGGTAGTCAAATCCACAAACCAGATTTTCATATGTCGGTAGTGAATTATCTTTTGGTTAAGTGCTTGGTAACTAGAGTTTAACCCTTTAGTTACTGTCTTGAATCGTTTATTTATTGCTCTATGCCCAAATCTTTACATTTCCTTAGCAACCCACCAGGTGGCGTACCTTGCTCACATCCCAGCATGCTTCATAGTGACATTCTTAAACCATAGTTTTAGCGCTATAACGGTTATCCGTTTAAATGTTTAAACGAAAATTTACGTGTATACGTTTTTCTATGTTGCCAAACGATTAACCGAATCTGATTATTTACCTCACAACAGCACAAAGTTTTAATTCAATAAACGTTATTTTGTGACTTTATTTGGTAGTTAACGTTAAAACTACCAGAATATTGGCTGCTTTCGCTGCATCCAACTTGTTCAGCAGCTGTAAAACCTGAACTTCCGGTTTTGGTGGTGAAATCGAAACCAGCTTCGGTTAGGCTTAAGTTGCGACAGGTTTTAACCGCGCTCACCGGAAACGTAGCGGGACACTGCAGAATGGATGAAATATTATCACCACGTAAGCCAATTAAACAATTAAAACTTTTTTTAAACAATTGTCTACAAATTGTTCAAAACAACTAACCACTGGATGGTTAACGAAGCTAAATTCCAAAGCGTGCCGACTGATCCGAGATCGTAAAACAATCGCAAATGTGTGAGGATTTCCCACGAATCTTGCTTATTTTATTTTTTAAAATTTAGGCTATTGTTTAACATTTGTTTTATTTCAGAATAGATACAATTTGTGTACATAACGTGCGATTCGTGTTGCTTATTTTTTTTTAAATTAAATTAGTAAAACGTAATTATTTTTCAATTACCGATTTTTTATAATGTTCGAAATTCATACTGCTAGTGCTGCCATCTATCAGCACGTATCTGAACCTTCACACTATCAAGGTGGAAAGATTGGCGGATGCACCAACTGAACGCGTCCAGTGCCCCGACTATTAATTGTCTGCTTCTACAAGAATGAAAGAAAACTTAAGAAAAATACGAAATGAAATATTAAGATTACCGATTATCGCACATGTGATCTGGTGGTGGCAGTCAGACTTGCAATACATATTTTCCTGGAATTAGGCACTTTGCATGATTGATGCAACTTCTGATTTCTCCGGAGTTAGGATCCATTGGGTTAACCCATGATTTGGTGTTATGTACTATGTTTAGGAAAAAAACAAAGTCCAAACTTGTCTTACCAACAGAACAGTTAGAATCGTGTGACTGACCTAATAAATATTGCTAGTCATTGTACCAAATCCATATATATATTGCGCTTAGGAGCAGACTTGATGATGATGGTGAGGGATCATGATGTCCGGCCAGAAGCGAGCAGCCTTTGCATTCCAGCGCGGGGAGAGGGTGGGGTGGTGGTGGTGGTGGTGGTGGTGGTGGTGGGGGGGGGGGGAGGGGGGAGTAGGTGGCGGTTTGCTAGAACGGCGCATGTTACGCCAGAGTCAGCTAGTTAAAGTTAATGCAGTATTTTCTTATTCTTGGGTAATCGTTAATTTGGCATATCCTGTGTGATACATACTAAAAACAGAAAAAAAAATCGAGTCCAAACATACTGCACAATTGACTTAAGTGGTCAATAACTGCCCAGTTGTTAGCGTACTCAACTTCTAACCAACTGAGGGACAGTTTAAGTCGTGTGACTGCCCTATAGACATATATACAGGATGCTAGAAGTCCTTTTGCCAAACTAAGGGTTACTTAATTCAGTTATGAGGATTAAGGTGTTTAAAACTTTGTTCTAAAACAGTTATTTATTAGAAAATATATTTTACCAATGCTGCTTTCTTAACTCGTTTGTTTCATTAATGTTCAGATGTGTCCGAAGCATGGGACCGATTTCCTTGAGTACAAGTGTAGATACTGCTGCTCGGTGGCTGTCTTTTTTTGTTTTGGGACCACTCATTTCTGTAACGCCTGCCACGACGATTTCCAGCGCGTCACCAACATCCCGAAGAATGAGTTGCCTCATTGCCCTGCTGGTAAGTCATTGACCTTTGACGTCGAGCAGGTTTGCTATTCTTTTATTTCAGTTTAAATTCCAGAGCAGAGGCCTGTGTTTGTGCAACTGCAGATTTTCTGTTGCATTATTTGAGTTTCTGTGGCAGTGCGGAAATACTTGGTAGTATTGCCCTGTGGAAAATTCTTTGGGGAGATTCAGACACGATTAAAGAAATTGACGCACTTCCAAAAGTTTTACTAAAACGAGCAGTTATTGCTAATTTTCTGTGAACATTTTAATATTAGGTGGTGAGAGTAGCTTTGTCCGTCTTCAAAGCCTGACGAAGAACGGACGAAGCTGACTATCTTACCACCTAATATTAAAATGTGCGTCGAAACTTAGTAATAAAACCTTTTTTTCACTTCCACCCAAAAATGCTTCCCTTTAGGTACAGGCTAAATATAGTTTATTCATGTCCAAATTCTTACTCAAAGAAGCTTTCGTACCACCCGATACGGAAATGTTCGTCGAAAATTAGTACAATAATAACAGCTTGTTTTTGTAAAACCTTTGGTAATGCGTCAATTTGTTTAACCACATCTCTTCCTTGCTAATTTTTAATTTTTATCAAATATTCGACGTATGAGTTACCACAGGAGCGCAGTGAACTAAATTTCGTCGCGGAATTTGCAGAATCGAAGATTTTTTGCAGTAAAATGCGAAATTGGGCAATTTTTGCTTGAAATACTAAATTCGGAAAACCACGAAGAAATACAGTGTTCACCGTAACAATATTGGAAATATTTGAAAATATTTACATACAATGTAAATTTTTTTATTTCTACGTAGGTCAGGTGAATAATTCGGCAGGGATTCAACTTTGTGCTTGATTTTTTAACACAGAAAAAATATTACGTTTGGGTTTCAACTTTATGTAATGGTCTTTACTGTGTATTTGGGGTAGTATTATTACTACTGTATCAATAAATATTAAGGCTGTACCGAACGAGAATTTGTCAGCTGAACCGAACCAAACCGAACAAACCTTAAATAAGCCGAACACCGAACACTTCGAACCGAACAAAAACGTACCAAGCCAATCTATTTTAAACTAAAATGTATCAGAACTCAGTTCACAAAGATTCATCAAAGCACAAGTTTCTTAAAAAATGTAGGTATTTTCACATGGACTTGTAAGTCCATAGATGTTGAAACTCTGTTTAAACATAAAGAAATTTCCACTACTTTTACATTTTCCCTTATAACGTCTGAACCATTAGAGCTAGGAACTTGTGGTTTCGCCGAACAGAAAGCTGGCGAAAAAACCTTCAAAATGGTGTATTCAAACATCAAAATCCGTCGACTAGAAGTAAAAATATGTTTGGTTTGGTATTTTGCATTTCGAAGACCGAACACCGAACCGAACTGAACACCCTCTGTTCGGGTTTGTTCGGTTCCGTACAGCCTTAATAAATATTATTCAATTCGCCTATGAATTACTATTTCAGGTCCCAAGGCGAAGCAGCTCGAGGGGGAAGAGTGTCCGCTGCATGTGCAGCATCCAGCGACGGGCGAGGAGTTTGCACTAGGTTGCGGCGTATGTCGTAATGCCCACACCTTTTGATTATGGGCTGCTCTCGTCCAGTGGTATTTCAACAGGTGCAGTCCTTGTTGTGCCGACCGACGAGATAAATTTGTCATTGTTCAACTAGTCTTATTTTTGTGTTGTTGTTTTGTTTGAATGGTTATTTTGTCGAAACCACTTTATCAGTCACAATTTGACACCTTTGGTTTACGGCAGTGTCCGAGTACAAAGACATCTCTTCGTAGACATCAGTCACATATTGTAGTTGTTCGTTTGTTTTGTTTAAGTTGATAGTTTGGTAAATCCGGTAGGCCTAGGTGCAGTTAAACTGTTGTAATGAATCGTTGAAACGCTGTCTTTCTGTGGCATAGCTGGTTACAAACCTGATTATTTTCCGTTTTTTTTTAAAGAAACCACACGTCTTGTTTGTGAGTAGATATTGCAACAATTTTGATATGATTTTGATATGATTTTTTATTATTATTATTATTACTAACACAGCAATGTGCTTGGGAATAAGGCTTGAAAGAGTGCAGTTCATTTGTCTCAGTGCCGGAAAGAAGGGTTTAAGAATGATAGTTGCACAGAAGAAAAAGAAACTGCTTTCGTTAACTGTGTACGGGTTTCTTAAAGTACTTCCAGTTTTGTAACTTTGGCTATATTTGTATACTGTTACGTTATTATTTGGTTTAAGACACCTGTGTTAAACACCTATCGGTCAACCTATTTGGAATATTAGTCATGCTCTCAAAGCAGTTCTGTGCTCTGTAAACTGTTCATTTAAAAGTGAAAAATGTGGTTCCCAATAGTACACGAGGTCTTTGTGCCTCCTCAAGTTTTTAGATGCGCTTCGAACATTTCCTTAGCTTTGGTTCACCGAGGATACTGCTCCACATTGAAAGAAAATTGAACTACAGTAGTTTTAACTACAACGTTAGTATTGCTTAGTTAAAATTGTTTATAAATAGTACGGTAAACCAAAAAAAGTGTCATTGCGCAAGTATCGGTCCTACATTGACGCATGCATTTCCCAGCAGCATCACACGACAGCCAATCACAGAACTTGTCAGAATTTCTTACACCTGTCATAAGTCTGTGATTTGGTATTTTCTTCCTGGAGGCTGCAACGAAATGTTACTGTGTCAAGTTTTTGTTAAATAAAAATAGTTGGTCAAACTTCTAAAATCCAAATAAGCCAAACTATGGATGGCCAAATTTTGCGTGTAAATTGAAGCTTGTCTTTTGCAGGTTGGGTGATATGGACAGCTGAGAAGTCCAACTTTATATGGCATCTGATCCATGTAGTGAGCATGTTCTTTGTTCATATAGGTCTTAAATTTGCCAACAACTACAAGAGGCTCGTGTTATCATGCCCTTGAAGCTGTTACCAAATTGTACCATTACAAACTGGTCCGGCTCAAGGTGGCCACTTTGTTTGGCAATTTTCAACTTGCATGGGTGGTAGCACAGGAATTCGAAAATGCTAAAGCTGCACCGATAGGATCGGTTGCCAATATTTGTGGTATCAGTAACTCTGGTACCGTTTGAGATTACGACATGTGGTTTGTGCTCACTGAGTATATTCCAAGCTATCTTTTAATTTTAATAATTATTGGACTTTTGAAGAAAACCACATCATTCATAAAAAAAATTGATGACTAAATTTAGGATATTAGCACTGGTATCAGCAAAATTTTTAAAAACTGTATCTATATCGGATCGTCACGTTGGTATCGGTGCAATTTCAACGAATACATTTTTCATTTCATGTTTACTTGTGTTTAGACTAAGGCTATACTGATCAGAACATCGAACGCTTCCGAACCGGACAAAAATGTACCAAACCCATCAACCTTTAAAATTTTAATCAACTCTGTTCGCAAAGATTCTTATATTTACCATACATTTATGCTCCACGTCGAAAGAAAATTGAACTACAGTAGGTTATAACTACAACATTACTATTGCTTAGTTAAAATTATGTATAAAAAGTAAAACAAAAAAGTGTCATTGTGCAATTTTTGGTGCTACGTTGACACATGCATTTCCCAGCAACATCGTACGACAGCCAATCAGAGAATTTGTACCACATAACTTTGGATGTTCATTTGTGAATGACGTTCACCATCATCAGAAGAAACAGCAACGAGAAACACAATTACATTTCTATATACAAACGAGCAATTCAAAAAGTTGCATCACACAGGCCTAACAAGAACGCGCATGACCACTGAGCAAAACACCTATACATCTAGACCGAGCTCTACTCCCCCCAAATGTATAGGTGTATAGATCAGTGGTCATACTCGTTCTTTTTAGGCCTGTGCGACACAACTTTTTGAATTGCTTGTTTGTACATAGACATGTAATTCGTTGCTGTTTCCTCTGATGGTGGTGAACAGTCCGTTTTTCACCGAAAATACAAGAGGACATTAAACGTCCAAAGTTTTGTGGTAAAGTATTTCTCCTTGCTTTATGCCTTCCTTAAGCCACACACAGTAATCATCGCTTGCCGTTTTTTGCCGAAATGCAGGTCTGTTCACATGGACTTGTAAGAGCACAGATGTGGAATCTCGGTTTAAGCATAAAGAAATCTCCTGTATGTTAACATTTTCTCTCACAACGTCTGAACTATTAGAGCTAGGAACTTGTGGTTTAGACCGTCATAAAGCTATTGAAAAAACATTCAAAATGATGTACTCAAATATCAAAATCCGTTACTTAGAAGTGAAAATATGTTTGGTTTGGTATTTCTCTTTTGAAACACCGAACTGAACTGAACATCCTCTGTTCGGGTTTGGTATAGCCTTAGTTTAGACTTTAGTTTTTTCAAAGTCACTACATATATAGTTTATTGTAGATTACTGTAGAAAGGCAGCAATTCCCCTATTTTGGTGATACAACTCACAAACAGCCTATTAACATTGAGAAAGTTCTGTACTGCCATGGCCGCCATCTTAAGCTGAATTTGTTTGTGTTGAAAATGTACTTAATTTCCTCTCAGTTACTGTTTGATGAATGTTCCAGTTGACCGTGGTAAATTACCACATGTTTACAGCAAGACGCAGTGTTTCTAAATAGTTCCGCAACTTGACCAAGGTGATAAATAATAAAAAATAAAAAACGTTGTAAATAACGCAAAGTAAAATACAATTTAAAAGTCGAACAGTTAAGAGTAGCTTTTGTTCCTTGCACGTATGGTTGGTAAGTAATTTTAAGCTGCCAAATTTACCAGTTCACATTAGTAGTAGTGGAAAAGTTCATATTTGATTTATGGATCCTCTCGTTGTATTGCAAAGGAAAAAAAGTTTGGATTGTGTGCATGTGTCATTGGAATCACTTTCATAGAATTTAAGTAAATCTTTTAGTATGCAGGAGTCTTGTTAAGGTTTAAAAAAAAATGTTTGTGTGGGTTTACTATAATTACTCCCATTATGTAAGTGACAAAATAATAACAATCAGTGGGAGTTTTTATATAAAGTCTGATGTACAAATATTGTGTGGAGGAATTTTCACCTTTGAAAATAATTTCATAATAATAATGAAAATAAAATAAAGGTTTATTTACCGAGTAAAATTGCTTATTGGTACGTCTGTTCTATATAATACACAAAAAACTGATGACCCAAAATTAGCATCCCTCAGAAACAGGAGTGGACAGATAAAATCTAATGAAACGAAGATGTCCGTCTTCTCCTGGTTCTGAGGGGTGCTAACTAGAAAAGTTGGACTTAAAAAATTAGGTCGTCAGTTTTTTTGTGGACCACCCTGTAATTACGATGAAAAGAAGCAGATTAATTCAGATGGGAGGTATAATGTGTAAAATATAAGCGACCATAAGTTCGGATGTAAGTAGGTAAGTAATTTGATTATCCTAACTTATTTGTGTTTACATTGGTGGCAGATTAATGCTGGTGCAAATACGAAAGTAAAAGAAAATATGAAATGATAATTTTAGGGTATACATGTTAACTGGAAACGAGGAAGTCACTAGGTTTAAAGTTTGTCCGCTATGTATTCATTAAATCGTTGAGGCCCTCATTGATTGCTTTTTGAAATATCGGTCCGACTTACTTCCTGGACGGGCACTGGTAGTAATCTGGGTCGTTTTTGTCTGCTTGTGGCATGATCACTGTGTTGCCAGGGGCGTCGGCACGTGGGGTTATGGAGGGGGGGACCCCCCCTCCAATGTTGGCAAGTTGCACGAAAAGTCGGCAATTTTGAGCTTCGTCGGCAAAAATGTGTTGCTGAAAACCTTTTTTTTCCCAAAAACTACGTTACGGTATAACACGTGCTTGCTTTCAATACAATAGTCGCACATGAGGAAAACGACGGTATATTAAATTTCTTCAGGCAGCAATATCTGTGACATTTAATGGGTTTCTAACCCACCTACGAGGAAATTATTGTACCCACTTCCCCTCCCTCCACACCCTCAAACGCATTCGGCACTTCCCCTATTCCAGCAACTACATCCCAACCAAGGGTCATCAGTCAGTGTGTTTAAAATGCAGAGAGAAACATTTGATGACGATTACCGAAAAATACAGGAATATAAGTGCAACAGCGGCACCAAAGTAAGGCTGAAGCTTGCTGGAGCACCTGAAAACCCAATTATAGTGGCCAAAGCTAGGAAAAAGAACAAGAAAAATCGGCAGATCTTGTTGAAGGTTTAAGCAGAGGGAGAAAATGAATTAAATTAATGATGTCGGCAATAATTAAATAAATAGACAGTAAGTTATCCTTATACCAGGGATCTGGTGATGAACTGGTGATGCCAGTTCGAATCCGAGGCACGTCACTAGAATGAAACGTAAGTGTATAAAGATGGCTTACTGTACTACATTATTCTATGGTATAATTTTCGCTGAAGGCTTATATCCAATTGGCCAACAATAACTGCTAGAGTAGTACGTGCAATAATTTTTGTACTCGAATGCACGTAAACTATTTAATAGGCACAATGACCAAAAATTACCGGTCTTCTTGAAATCACGACAACTTCTTTAATATTGTTTTCTTTCCCATAATTAATTAACTTGACTATCATTTGCCTTGTAATCCCGTTTTGCCGAATAATATTTTCTTCCAAAATGACGTGCCTTTCTTATGCTGCCGCACTCACTGCGGCTAAACATATAAATCAGATACCGCATCTAATCCAAAATGCCTCCCAATTAGGAATGCATCTTTAACTTCTTCAATCCTAAATTTTTAAAGAATTTGTTGATTCGGTAAAACGGGGTTCGGCGAATCGGGAATACACTGTGCATGAAGCTTAACCTTTTTATTTGTTACGAGAAATATAATACAACCAGTTTGTATTCGATTTCTATGTTTAGGTTAGACATCGACTTTGTTTTTGTTGACACAAACAAGTAATTTGTACTTCGTGTCATCATAAAAATCAAAAGAAGAAAACTTGATACAATTTTTAAATCGCTCACTAATGTACCTCTGTTTATTGTTAAAGATTGGATCATTTCACTAGCAGTTTCTTTAAGTGGATGAACTAAATTTTGAACTTAAAGGTGTTTGCTTTTATTAAATTACATCTCTTCAGAACCACGATTTTTAATTTTTTTGGGGGTTTTGGGGTGTTTTAGGTGTTGATTTTATAGTAATCTGCAGGTAGGGGGGGAGGGGTTGTGATGTTTAGCTTCGACTGAGTGATCGCGATTGTTGGGACTGGAAGCTTGGCAGCCTTTCTTGTTGGAATGAGAGTACTACTCGGCAAAGGTGACACTTTTGTGCGAACGGTGTGATTCTACCATTTTTCGTTTGAGGTGAAGTAGATCTGTTTCAGCCAGAATGTCTATAAAAGGCAGCAACCACGAGCTAGGGGCAAAAAAAATCCTATGTTACGGCCTAACCTAACCTAACCCAAACGTCTACGCCCTGGTTACAGGACCACCCACATGTCAAAAACTCACCCGCAGCACGAGGCATTCCACCTTTGGTGCATGCAATCATTTCGTTGCGTTGTTTTTTATTATTATTATTATTTGTTACATACGGTTGTTGAAGTGAAACGAAACTGCAGTCAGCACTCTTCATTTATTGATATCTAATCTTCGCACTCAGAATAAAATTATGTTAGATCACATACACAAGAAAAAAACGCAAGGAATACAAGAAAAAGGAAAGAAAAAACAAAATATAAAGTGTAAAAGTTTGTATCATGATAAACGAAGTTTTTTGGCGCGCGTTTTATAAAATACAGATTTTAAAAAACGTAAAATAAGACAAGACTACTTATTTTTTTATTTGCCCCAAAAAATATCGCGATAGTAAGGAACGTCCTCAATAATGTGTGCAAGAGTAGTAGAAATAGCTGGGCACTCGTAACCAGGGTTGAATGATATAGGCATACACATGTCTTATGGGTTGCTATGTTTTCCTATGACAGTTGAGTGTTAATGGTCGAGCATGTCAGCCACTTAATGAAATGAATTAAACAGTTTACAATTGTGCTGGCAGATTGCATAAAATGACCAAAAATGGCTAAGGAAATTACGATAAATCAAAAGCTTCCGGGGCTCTGCCCCGGACCCCACTGGGGGAGCTAACAGCGCTCCCCCAGACCCCCTAGCTTCTAGGGAAAAGTCGGCACATCTGTCTGATTCCCCCCCTCCAATTTTTGGCCTTTGCTACGCCCCTGTGTGTTGCTATCATGTGATGCGGCTTCATCTTCACTTTCTTAGTCATATTGTGCAGCTCGGTTCACTTCGTCAGCTTGATCTTTTCACAAGTTATATTTTTTAAATGGTTAACATGGACTATTTTGCTGAAGGTTGGGTCGTTTGGATCACTGCTTTTGTAGCATACTGCCTTCTTTAAACGAGCCTTTGAAAATCGGTTCTTTCTTGTGTCTGTTGGTTTTGGCCACTCGTACATCGGTGGGTTTGAAGGTTACTTTTTCCCCAGTTTCGTTGGAAGCGACACTTCATCGTAGGATTGCTCAATTTGTGCCGTAGCGCTTGCAGAGCGGCTAGAAGTTCTAGTTGATCGTGTCAATCATTATCGTCATTGGTGACGATTCCTGATGCAGTTGTTTCAGCAAATGTAGGTTGTGCCGATGAATTAAGGTATTTACCACCAGCAAGGCAGTCCACGTCACCGTTCATGCCATGGTAGCTTTTTTTATGTGGTAACCAAGGTAGTATTCACGCTCTCGACTAACCCATTAGCTTGTGGCATATACGGATAGCTAGAATAATTCTTAATGCTGTACTTGTGGAAAAGGCTAGCCAATTGTCTAAAATATAGGTGATTGGTGGACTGAATTTGAAAAGGAAGTTGGCAATCAGCTACGTAACGACTCTGTGCAGTTAAGGATGGTGTTGTTCGAGCTAATGTATCTTGTAGCATGATAGCTAGTGACGAGTAAATTCCTACTCCTGTAAGATGCAAGATGATGACGTGGTTTGCTGAAATGACTTCCCATGGTGTGTTCGGCATTGGTCCTAGAGGCCCATTTCCAAGCACTATACGTCTGTCCATTGCTTGGCACTCGTAGCAAGATTCAACGTATTGTGTTGTATCTTGACGAAGGTGTGGCTGCCAATAATCTGCCTGATGCGTTACTGTGGGTCCTGGTGAGCAACATCCTCTTATTTTTGAAAAAAAATGTGGTTTCGCTACGTGGAGTCACCCTGGCTGGAATCTTCCGGTGGTACTTCTTCAAACACATGCTCGGCCTTGCAAGCAATTCAAGGTTCACTTCGTGAATCAAATGGAATACCAAGAACAAACGTTTGGTTAGTTGCCCGTAAATTAAGTTGACACTTTTTCTAGGAAAGAATGCAGATGTTCTTTGCCAGGACCACGACCCCTGTACCAGGTATAGCATATTTGGGCTGTTTGAAAATATTATTTACTAAACTGCTCAACATGGAAACAATTTCTTTTGTAAAAATTCCAGGACTTTTCAAGGATTGGTCAATGAAAATTCAAGGGTCAGAAATTAATAATTACGATAAAATGAGCAGATTTTGTTCCATCAAATGACACTGCAATTAATTTCTATATGCCGACAAAAATATTGATAACCTGCAATCTCGCCCTAGAGAAGAACTCGGTAGTTTACTGTCTGCGCACGCGTTATGCAGTCCTATAAAAGCGTAGGGACCAGACCTGGTTTCACCTTTCTTCGCTAGGCCGCCACACTACGTTGTTGCTCTCCCCATCATCTTCTGACCACGTCCTCACTACCTAGTCGTCGCCTCCAGTGTCGTGTACGAGGCTTCGGCCTGCTTCCGACTCTTATCCGTTCGTCTTGTTCACTGCCCGGACATTCTGGACTCTCCAATGGTCGTGGCCGAATCGTCGTCCTGTTCGCATGGGATGATCATTTTGTACCACTTTAGTTTTGGTGTCCTGGTCGATTCCCGCTTCTTTGTTCTCAACCGGTCGGACGCCTGCGACTTCATCTTCGCCTCATTTCCTGTGACCCTCCAACGGGTCGTTCGTTCCCCACAGATTTCCCAAGCGGCACCACCTAGGCGCCTTGGTCACCTGCTGTTCACTTCTACTTCTCGGTCGTTCTCTTCTACTTCTGCTTCACCGACACGACCTTCCCAGATAGCCTGGTCCAACACCTTCTTGACTACACCTTTCCGTCGTTATAGTTGTCTCATTGCCTGGCTCGGTTCGTCCAATTTTGTGCCCGGAATCCTTTTACTGGGCACGCTCCTGCTCTGCGATCACGCTCTGCTCCCGTTCGGGTCTGCTGCTACCAGACGGCCTTTGCCCTTTCCTGTGTTCCCAGCAATCGGCACCTGTTCTGCATCTGGGTCGTCACCGCCTCCAGTCTCTAGTATGGCTCCTCGCTCACTTCCCGAACTCAACCTACTTTGGCTAGAAGCAGGTCCTTCATCGTCAGGACCCTTGGACGTTCTCCCTTTCTATGCTGCTCATCCAGCTTCGCCTGCCGTTCTTTCTCTGCAGCCTCGGCCGCCCCGGACCAGATTTAGGACCCTTGCCAGTGTTCCAGGCATTTCCCGGCTACCAGGTTCCTCCTTCCCTTGTTGTCCAGCCGCTCCCATGTGTTCATTGGGTTTCCAACGATGACCCCCATCGCCATTGGCTTCAACGCCCACTTGCTCTGCCTGCCTGCCGCCTCCTGCTCCATTCGCAACCCTGAAAGGCCTGTCCTTGCTCTTCTTCAAATATCCCTACAAGTTGTTCTTCTGTAAGGATAAGTATTATAACACCAATGAAAGGATTGAATTATCCTACCACCACCATAATTGGACCTTTATTTCGCCTCTCCAGCGAGGTGCTGCCACATCTGGTCTCCCGACCCTGCTATGTTCTCACCTTCACCAGCGTATGGCCTCCGTCTCACCGGCCATGCCTGCTCCATCTCCTTCACTGGCTCTCCGATCGCCATTGCCCTTATACACAACTTCCACACAAACAAAAAGGAGGGAGCCCAATGATGGCCTCCAGCAGATCCCACTCGTACCCAGACAGGATCGGTCCACTTCACTAACGCACGGCATAACGGAATGTCCCCATTACTATACTCCAACATGGGAATGCAAACGTCTGATCCTCGGCTGGAACACCATCGACCCTTCGGTTTCCTCATTTGTTTTGCCGTGTCAATTCCTGCCACTTCAGCGGTTGTTTTCTTGACTCCGTACTACCCTGGCCAATCTTCCTCCTGCGCCCTGGTCGCTACTGTTTTTGTTTGTTTCTCTATCACGTCCACAAGTGTCTCTGCTGCCCGGCGGCGATTCTCCACATGATATTGTGGGACGAAAACCCAGGTTCTCCCGACGTCAGCCATTGCTCCCTCTCTGTAGTTTTCACAGCTCGAGTCTGCAATTCTAACTGGTGCAAGATGGATGCCCCTGATCATTCATGCTCACCAAGCCCAGAATGATGTCTATGCTCACGGTTCGCTTCAGGACAACGCCATCTTGACCCACACATTGTTTGCCAGTATCATCGGTCCTGCAACTATTATACCAACAAATGCGCCATTTGCAAAACTATTATTGAGTACGAATGGGCTCTTATTGAAATTAATCAACAGAAATCCAGGCTCCGATCGCCTCAAAAAGCTCGGAAATGTGCAAAAGATTGACTTATTCGTGCTGCGCACTAGGCTGCCTCTATTTGACCAACTTCCACTAAGAAATCCCAGATGATCGCCAAGAAGAGAAGTGCTCGATTGTCTGCAGGTTCGTTGTCTCACCGTCTATCAATCCAGCATCACCCTCCCCTACGAAGCCACCATCAAAGAAGCGTGCTGCTATCCCTACAACGCCCACACCTGCCAAAGGTCGTCTCCACCGAAGATACCCTCACCTTCACTTCCTTCGACATCTCGCCAGAAGTTGAAACGGACGACGGGGCTTCTGCTAAAGAATCATCCTAAACAAAAGTCAACAGAAAAATGCCCGGTGTCACAACCTCCGGCAGGTCCAGGCCCTCCTACTTGTATAGAACTGATTGTGCCTCTGGTTAGGAAGATATCGCCTTCTCCTTCACTTCCTACTCCTGCGACGGATGTCCTGCCTTCGTCCCCCACGCTGGATACGTCGTTACCTTCTGCCAGATCTCTTCGCACCACCATACTTCTAGACAGGTCGTGTCTAGTGGTCTAGACTTGTCGCAAGAGGACCTTCCTCACTTGGATGTAATTATTGCTTCTCTTGAGAAAGTTGCCGCTTCACTTTCTGCGAAATATGAGACACTTCGAACACTACGCTCACGCCGGTGGCATCTCGCCTCCGCTAACGGGTTGTCGGCCTAAAAACCAAATTAATGTTGACTCCAGGATCTGCGTACTGTCACCATTGCCAGCTAGCTTCCATTGGCACCTTCAGCATTGTTCAATCTCAAAAATATGTTGTACTCCTTACAGTCGCTCACATTCTGTAACACACAATGATCGTTCGGTCCAGCACACCCCCGAGAGCCTAGCTATGCAATTAAAACAGCCACTCCGTTTTCCCCACAAGCTACGTCGTTCCACGAATCGCCCTACATCAATCCGCGTGTCTTCTCCTTCGAAGTCTAAGCCTTCGCCCTCTGGTTTGGCCTCGACCCTGGCGTACTATCCCATCTTATCAATCATCTCATGTCTTGGGCTTCCGCCCCTTTGTTTCAAAACCTAAGCGCATACTTGGTTTGACAACGCCACGTTTCCTTCCCGTCTTCTCTGGAATTTCACACTACTCGTCATATGCCTTGTGCTCTGTGTCGAGCACTACAACGATTTCTTCGTTCACTTGCTACTCCTCTTGCTTAGCACCGAGGAGCTGAATCCATGCAATATGCGTATTTCATGTGAACCCATCTACCTTGGTCTCCTCCGGCTTCGTCACGATCTCAGTTCTCAACCTGTTTAGTACTTATTACGATCGTATCCTCTACAACGCCTTTGAACTTCAATTCTCCTCAATCTACAGTTCCTGTCCGCTTCCAACAGTTTCGCCTAGCATGTGTTCAGAACATCCTTCGCCCTGGCTCCTCAGAACTATACAGGGTGGTCCACAAAAAACTGACGAACCAACATTTTCCAAGTCCAACTTTTCTAGTCAGCACACCTCAGAACTCAAATTTAATGAAACGGGCAGATTTCTGTCCTCTCCTGTTTCTGAGGAGTGCTAACTAGAAAAGTTGGACTTAGGCCAGTGTTTTGTGGGGTGGTCCACAAAACACTGATGACCCAACAGTTTCTTGTTAGCAACTCTCAGAACCAGTATAGGGCAAATCAAATCTACGGAAAGATTTCTGTCCTCTCCTAAAATTTTTGGGTCAGTTTGTTGTGGACCACCCTGTATAGAGTATGTCTCAGAAGTGCTGAACCAGGTAGGTCTATGGCATAGGTATTGTAACGTGTGTTCAATGTAGAAGCCAAACTTAAAGTCGTTAAACCTTATTTAATGCGGAATAATCTTGACACGATTTGGGTTACATTAATTAATTTGTACATTCTCAACACAAGAATCAACGAGAATAGAACACCGGGCTCTGAAGCCCTTGACTTTTATATGCCCCGGTCAGATCCAGAGGTCCACCGGACAACCAATCCAGTTCTTGGCGCAAAACCTAAAAGTCCTTGCTGTTACACAACCACAACACAACAGCACACAAGTCAGTACGAGGGTGAGCCAACGTCCGTTATGTGGAAGACATTTGCCGATTTGTACACTTTAGGCCTATACCATATATGCGTACATGGTTCAGGACTTAATGAGATGTACATGCCTATTTACAAAAAAACACAGGAATGACGGACTTCACTCGGTTTCCTGTACCAGCAGGCAAGCTCGTAGCTATGGCACCACCACCATCGGTGACGAGTTCTACTTTAATGCTAGAAATTGCAGGTAAGTAATATTTTTGTTGGCATGTAGAACATCAAAATACCAGGGGCACCTGGTCGATTAAAGGAATACTAAACCCTCCGACAATGAATTTTTATATCGATAGTTTAGATACTGGAATTAATGTTAACAGGTATCCGCCGTCAATGGGTGTCAGTGTTTAAGCCGTACGAATTTTTAAACTACCTGACTTAAGCAAACGATGCACAAGCTCTGGAGAAAATCCCGTTTGAATCACCATGCGTCGTGACGTCACTACTTTTACAGCGCCTGTGACCTGCGCGTGTGCGAGAAACAAAACGGCATCGCCTGGGACTCTCGTAGTGCGGGGGCTTCTTTGGTGTTTTCTTAGCGATCTCGCATCTTTTTGCCTTCCGTTTACCACTTGCAACAGGTTCAAACTGATAAGGCTGCAACGAATTGACAGCGACAACGTTGTTGGTAGCCATGTTTGTTTACAAGCAGAGAGTGGTTGCGCACGCTGCTACGTTTGGTTGGGTGTCTTAAAAAACGCACTTATTTTAATTTATTACGACATAAGTAAGAAGACAAGAGTCATTTTATAAGTTTTGAAGGGGTTTTTAGGGTCTTAGCTATCATTAAAAAAATTGGAAAAGTGAGGGTTTAGTATTCCTTTAAGCTTCCGAGCTGGCAAGGAAGATTGCAAGTAATATTTTTCGGTTACGCAATAGAAACCAAAATCGACCAAGTTTAAATACAGGATGGTCCACAAAAAACTGACGACCCAAAAATTAACAAGTCCAACTTTTCTGAACCAGGAACTCAGCTTTGATTGCTGTCCTCTCCTGGTTCTGAGGGATGCCCTAGAAAGTTGGACTTAGAAAATATTGGGTCGTCAGTTTTTTGTGGACCACCCTGTATATGTTGTCACTAAAGTTACACATGGAAAAATACACAAAGCTTTAGTCGGCCCCCTCACAGCTCTTCCTTATTCTAAATAATTGTATGCTAATAGATCAAATATGGCATCAGGATAGCTTTAACTAAAGAAATGCACCTTTTTTTTTTATTACATGCAACCATTGGCTTAAAAGCAGACCACAACTGGAAAGTCTTGTACTAAAAGAATATACAAGGTTTCACCAAGTCCCACCTAGGAATCTACCTTATGGCAACTTATTATTTCAAATATAATCCCTCCCCCCCCTCATTCGTTTGAACTCCCACTACCTGTGTAGCCCTGGGATACAAACTTCTTTACCAAATTTAATTTCCCAAGACCCGAGTGAAATTTTCACGCTGTAGGGCTAGTATTTAGTTTAACCAACAATTTTTTGTTTGTTTTTAATCCAATACCACAAAAAAGTTTACATCTTCCAAAAATACTCACCTTATTTTATAGCTTATCGGAGCATGTTTGCTCTTTACCTGCCCATGACTAACGAGATTTCCACATGCTACCCCCAGCCTGCCCCCGGGTGCATCGCGTGTGCGATCCCAGCGCCAGGTGGCCTTCATCGTCACTCTTTTCGTGGGCAGCGTGGCGTGCGGACCTGGTCTACACGTCGCGTCCTTCGTTGCTCGTTTATATCTTTTTAGTTTTATTACCTGTCTACGTGCATGCTGCTGGATGACTGGGAAAGTGATCTACGGAACGTGTAAGCATAGACTTACTCCCGGCGATCGACATCCGACGTGCCGTCATTGTAGGAAGTGTGATCTTTGTCGGGAACACAACGGCAAACAGCGCAAGAAGATTCGCCGCACTTGGCATCGATCTGACGATCGTAAACTTCAGCGTGCTAAAAGGAAGATGTTGGAATCCGGTGGGAAAATCAACAGCTTAGATGAACGTTTACTCTGCGAGGGACTTGAAAAAGACGATTTCTTATCAGCGGAAGTAATGAACAAAGACGTCAGCGACTCGACCGCATCGTCGCCGATTATCCAAGCTCGAAGACAAAGAAAACAACCTTGGATGCCATTAAAGAGATGCAAGCGAACATGATGAAGATGTTTGGCAGCATCAACGATCGGATTTCAAATTCGGAAGCACGATTGAAAGCCGATTTCGAACAGCAAATTATCACCAAGATGGGACCGGTCGACAAACTTCTGGCGGGATCCAGTTTCCTACGGCCATCGGCCCCGGACGCCGGCGCTCCAACACACGGGACTCAGTCGCCGCAACCCGGCGCTCCGACACGCGGAACTCAGTCTCCGCGACACGACCACGTGGATAACGGACTAGGAATTGACATGGACTTCCCTATCTCGTTCAACTACGGACATTTGCACCACAATTCTTGGTACGCCAATTTTAACCAGACGCACTCAAGAAAAATTGCATACTCAGCGGCTACACTGGACATTACAGTCATCATCAGCCCCCTAGGGCGACTCAGTCGCCGGGAGTACCCCTCGTTAACCCGGACCAGTTCATTTTACAGCTTCAGGGTGCTGCACAAACACCATTGGGATCGCAAGGCCAGCAGTCACCTGTTGTTCAGCGACCGCCGGACGCAAGTAGGCCAAGAGACGATCGCCAGTCGCCCCCATCCCACCAGGGACGGGATCATCAACGGTCAGGGGACCGGCGCACACCAAGACATTGGGGACAGTCGCCACAGTCCCCATTTAGGCACCAGTCGCCCCCAGTTCACCAAACTCAGGGACGACGTCATTCACCGGACCGACGTGTGACGCCAGTGGTCGGGAATCGCCATCAGTCACCACAACATCAACCTCGTCAAGGAAACCACTCAAATTACCGGACTACGAATAAACCTGGTTATGTGAAAGCTAGAAGCCCCTCCGACAACAGGGACTCCAATCCTAGGAGACGAAGTAAGTCGCGAGACAGATCCCCCCAACCGCGGCGATCACGCTCGAAGGACGGTCCTTCCCGGCCTTCACGTAAAAGAAGGAGGACGAACAGCAGTATCAGCTCAACATCCTCCTCAGATGGGAGCGACGACAAGCCCGACGACGCAGAATTATCCAGGCGGAAGCTATTCGAACAACGGGCCAAAAAAGTGAGGCATTACCTACCATCAACCTTTTTCCGGGCTACAGCTACCGGGAACGTCCGGTCTACAGCAGACTTTGTACTTCACCGCCGAGATGCATACCTGAAAGGGGCACCAGCTATGCCTAAGGACACACTGGGCCGCCTCCGCCTTCTACCGTTCCATAAAACGGATAAACTTTTTAACGGCGAGCTACTTACCATCGCCCCGGAGCTCAGGGATAAGACGAAGCCGCAGAAAGGTTTCTCTCATGGAAAGTCAGGGAACCAAGGTCCCTTTCCCGAGCCCCACCACTCGTCGGGACCCCGGAAACAGGGGGCTCATTCTACCAGGATTCCAAACAAGGTTTCTCTCATGGAAAGTCAGGGAACCAAGGACCCTTTCCCGAGCCCCACCACTCGTCGGGACCCCGGAAACAGGGGGCTCATTCTACCAGGATTCCAAACATAAGAAGGGAAAGAATGGCAACGGACAACGGGATAACGACTACCGCACCAAGAACAGTTCGTTCTCCCAGCAACGAGGCAAGAATGGAAGAGGGAAGGGCAATGGATAGTGACATCAGGAATCAACTGCCTGCACCCCTTCGCCGACAGGTGGGGGGCAGGCTACACTTCCACCTCGACACGTGGGAAGCAGTGACGGACGACCCCTTCGTACTGTCCATAATAAGAAGCGGTTACAAACCACCGTTCAAGACAATCCCCAGACTGTCGAAAGAAGCACCAAAGTGGATGATGCAAAGAAGGGACAGAGAACTGGAGGAGGAAGTCGAAACCTTGCTGGAGAAAGGGGCCATCCGACAGGCTTCAGTGGGGGAAAAGGGATTCTTAAGCCCTGCCAGTGTCATCAACAAGAAATCCGGCGGACGCAGGGTGATCTTCAACTTGCGCCGTTTGAACCAGTTTATCGACAAACAACATTTCAAAATGGAGAGTCTCAGATCCATCCGAGAAGCAATTCAGGAGGGCGACCTCTCGACATCACTGGATTTAGAGGACGCCTACCTGCACGTACCACTACACCCATCGGCGTACAAATTTTTCAAATTTGCTATCAACAACAAGGCCTACCAATTCACAGTTATTCCGTTCGGCCTGTGCACAGCGCCCCATGTATTCACATCCATCCTCAAACCGGTTGTAAGTTTCCTCCACCGAAAGCATATCCGGGTCCACAGCTACCTCGACGACTGGCTCATCCGAGGCAGATCAACATCGGAGCTACAGGAACACACCACCCTCACCAGCACACTCCTGACGCAGCTGGGCTACGGGTTCAACCTGAGGAAATCCCGAACGGATCCAAGCTGTTGCTTCCCGTTCCTAGGAGCGTTCTTTCGGACGAGAGAATACTAGCAGTGGCACTAGCAATCCAAGAAATCCTGAATCTGCAGTCGATTTCAGCAGGGGACATCAGCAAGATCATAGGGATGATCGATTCCATGGCGGACTTGGTAATGCTCTTTGATCAAGATCTGTATTAAAGGACCTGTATTAAAGGATACAGAGCAGCAATCAACTCGGTGTTATCATTCTACGGGCGATGAGACATCGTGAAAAACCACGTCATCTCCCGCCTGATGCGATCATTCGGTAAACTGAGACCCCGAGTTAAGAATCTCCACCCCGGCTGGAATCTCCCTCTAGTTCTCTCCTACTTGTCAAGACCACCATTCGAGCCATTGGGGAAGGCCCACCTGTTAGCCCTCACTCAAAAAACTGTCTTCCTGGTAGCGATGGCAACTGCGGGCGTGCCTACGCTTCACGAAGGGCTGGTCCCAAGTCACGCTGATGTGCAAACCGGAGTTCCGTGCGAAGACGCAAAAACCATACGAGACCTCAAAACCAATCACGATTGAAGCTCTCGGGCCCATCCTGGGAAGTAGGGACTTGGAACGCACTCACAGCCCAATAAGGGCACTGAAGTACTACCTGGACAAGACTGCGGAACTGAATAGCACGGACGAGACAGTACACGTCCCGTTGTTCCTTGCAATCGACCCGACAACCCAGCAAGCCACCGTGAAGATACGCCTCACACCAGCCAAGATAGCACAGTGGATTGTTAGCACAATTCGTAAAGCCTACGAATCATCAGAGGATTGCGTGGACATCCCAGCGGACGTTCGAGCTCAGAGCGCTGTCCGCGTCTTGGGCATTTGCGGCCGGGATTCCTATACAGGACATCTCAGCAGCATGCACGTGGCGGCACAAAAACGTGTTCATCTGCCACTACTTCCGAAACGTCGGTGAGATCGACAGATCAACCGACTGGGTCCAGTCGCCTTGGCAGGCGCTAGCGGGTCAGGCAACTTCCCGTAGATCGTCCGAACATAAGGTTAGTACCCTTTTTTAGATCCCATGCTACCCCAGCAGGCTTGACCCACCTCCTATTGGACGAAGTCAGCTATAAAAACAACAACTTTAAACGTAAAAATGGTTTTTACTATTCTAAAATACTCACCTGTACACAAACCCGCCCTCCGGCCCCGCTCAAGCCAGTAGGGAGAGGAACGAAAAAAGTGACGATGAAGGCCACCTGGCGCTGGGATCGCACACGCGAGCAGGCTGGGGGTAGCATGTGGAAATCTCGTTAGTCATAGGCAGGTAAAGAGCAAACATGCTCCGATAAGCTATAAAATAAGGTGAGTATTTTAGGATAGTAAAAACCATTTTTACGTTTAAAATTGTTGTGTCTTATATGATAAAAATAAACATTGTAAAATTTTTATTATGTGACAATATCTTCTTTTGCCCCAACCCCCCAAACGCCTTTTGAAAATTATGAAAAAATTACAAATTTTTTTCTAAAAACCGTATTTTATTCATATTTATTTTTTTTGAAAACTCAATACCACACAAAAGCTACCTTATATGATAGTTATTTGTTTTATTTTAATCTGATATCTTCATCTGTCTGCCCAACGCCATTGAAAATTAAGAAAATGTGAAATTTTTTACCAAAATTTTCTTTAACCTTTTATTTATTTTTTACTTGCACAAGATGTTCACGGTTAACAGCTTGTGCAATTAAAAGGTAAAAAAAAAATGTTTTGTACAAAATTTTACATTTTCGTGATTTTCAAAGGCAGAAGATATTGTCAGATCAAAATAAAAACAATACAGAGTTAATAACTATCATATAAGGTAGCTTTTGTGTGGTGTTGAGTTTTGAAAAAATAAATATGAATAAAATTTAAGGCCACGCAAAAAAAATTGTTTGGTTTATTGGCGAGGTTGCAAATTGAAGCACCAGGCAACCAGACATTTTATTTTATTTAACTAACCACATTTCTTTGACATGCACCTAGCTCAAACCTGAAAGAATATGAAGTCAGCCTAAAAAAAATATAATATTGTTAAATATGTTATTTATGTCATCTAACATTCAAAGTTTTTTAGTTTTTGTCAAATAACTTCTTAATGGTATGAGCTAGAGGTTTGAAATTGGCACCATTGGAAAGCTCGTTTCGAGGCGGTTAAAATGGTGTACTGGAATGTCAAAAACGGTCAATATTTGGCGAAAATTTGATTTTTAGCAGGTGAACCAAGTTTCAAATAAAAAGTTTTAACCCGCGACAATTTAAAGCACCCGCACGCGCCTGTAAACCAAACAATTAACTTTGCATAGCCTAAAATATGTTTTTTTTTAGTCCAATATTTGTAATTTTTCGTAATTTTCACAGGCGTTGGGGAGGCAGAATATTAGGGATCGACCGAATCCGAACCGGATCTGAAGCCGGGTCTTTAGGGTTCAGATTCGGCAAAATTTTGAATGTCTGGGCGATTTTTCAATAACTTCCCTATTTTTTGTCAGTTTTCGATATTCCAATACACCATTCGAAGCGTTTTTTCACCAGCTTTCCAATGGAGCTAATTTCAAATGACTAGCATAAACTCATAAACTGTTCAGAAGTTATAAGGGAAAAACCAATGAACAAGTTGTAAAAATGTCTAGTCAAGTCTGAAACTACTCAGCTAGAGACAAAATTTAGTCTGTAAATATGGAAAGGGCTGAAGCAGTCCAACAAAAGTTTTATTTTGGATTCGGTTAGGATCCGGATCCGATTCACCAAATCTTGTAAATTATCCGGATCCGAATCGGATTTGGTAAAAGTAGATTCGGCCAATCCCTACAGAATATATTGTCAGAAATAAAAAAATGTTTTATAGTGTTTATTTTTATCACATAAGGCACCTTTTGCGTGGTATGGGATTAAAAACTTTAAAAAAAACTGTCGTTTCACTCCACCCTAATGGGCACAACTACTCCAAATCCTGATGAGAAACAGATTAATGTTGCCACACAAGAAAAGACAGAATTTCTCTGGCAAACCTATTCCTAAATTAGTAAAAGAACTGTGCCATAAAACAGAACCCATTATTTACCAAGCATAATTTATTAGCATCCGTACACTTGAAAAATTCTCTTCAACAAATAATTAATTTAAAATTAGCTAGTGCCATTGG
Organism: Lithobius niger; assembly: GCA_023313725.1. NCBI lineage: Eukaryota > Metazoa > Arthropoda > Chilopoda > Lithobiomorpha > Lithobiidae > Lithobius > Lithobius niger. Next base: position 62,710 of record JAHWFP010112000.1, read on the forward strand.
ATGAGCCAAGCCTACGTTTGACCTCTTCTATTAACTGGTCTTGGGGTATTTCAGTCTGAAAGGGGGAAAAAAATAATATTTACATCTGAAAAGTGTACTGATTACCATTTACAATAATTATGACAAACCCCTGACCAAAACATGTATTTGAAACAATGGCTGAAAACTAAATTTTGGAAACCTAAATTTTGGGGGGGTTAAAATTGGTTTCTATCGTCTTACGAAAATTTATACTACCTGTAAATTCAATTGCATTCAGTTCCTGAGTGCTCTTTAGTTGCTTGAGGTTTTTTCGCTCTCCAGATACGACCAGTGCGCAACCCTACTGCGCATGCGTCAATGCGTGTCGGTCGGCCATCGCTTTCCTCTCGATATGTCAACCATAATGGTGGCTCAAGAGGGGAGGTAGGGTGGGTATTTACAGGTAGTATAAATTTTCGTAAGACGATAGAAACCAATTTTAACCCCCCCAAAATTTAGGTTTCTAGTCGTCGGTAGAAAATTTCTACTACCTGTAAATTTAATTGCATTTACAGTTGACCTCGTCAATATAGGTGGCGGGCACCATCATGGCGAGTTACCCCGGGTTGCGTACTGGTTCCCCCAAAAGTTAAACGAAAACTTTGCACTTATTAAGGTAAAAGCAGAATCAGTCATATTGGATCTCTTTCGTAAAATGTGGTGGCCCTGAAAAGGGCCGTTTGTTTTGATGGGTCTTGCTTCCATTGCAGGGGACTTCGACCTGCATCCGTTTTGGTGGTCTTCGTTTCTGTTGCAAGTGCTTAAGGGGGGTTGACTACACTTCTGGCAGTTACGATGGAGCCAAGGCGGTGTAGATCTCCTTCCTGTCTTGTCATGTCACGGATATAGTGGCTGGTGAAGACAGTTTGGCTTCTCCAAGAAGTGGCTTGAAGGATTTCAGCGATGGAGACATGGTTGTGAAAAGCACAGGAGGTTGAAAGTGCCCTTAGTTCGTGTGCAGTAACTTTGATGTTGTTGTCGGTGCATTTGATGCTTTTATCTTCGTAGGCTCGGGTAATAACCGTTTTGATCCAGTTGGATATCATGGCGGCTGATGTTACGTTGGTCCCTTTGGTGAAGGGTAGAAAAAGTTGTAGACGACCACGCCAGCATTCTGGGTCCGCTGTTCGTTTGATGTAATATCGGAGTGCTCGGACGGGGCAATGTGTTCTTTCCGGTTCTTCGTTGTAGATGTTTGTTAACGCCGGAATGATTATCGGTTTGGAGGATTCGGAAGGTTTTTGAGTTTTGGCACGGAAGTCAGGTCGCGGTCTGAGGTGGGTGAACCTGGAGTTGTCAAAGAAGAAGCAGTAGGCTGGGTCGTTTGAGAGGGCCTGCATTTCGCTGGTTCGTAGACTTGCAGCAAGAGATGTGAGGAATACAGTCTTCCGGGTTAAGTGATTAATGTGGCAGGTTTAAATAGGTTCGTAGGGTTCCTTGGTTAGAGATTCTAACACCAGAGGGAGATCCCATCTCTGGAATTTCTGATACACGGACCAGGGACGTTCGTTTTCGTAGGATCAGAGAAGGGAAGTGATCCGGTAACCTTCAAGAAGGTGTCGATTTCCTGCGGCTTTGAAAACGGTGTTTAGTGCAGATCTGTAGACCAGAATGGTGGATCCTTTGAGGTTGTCTTTGAAGAGGTCATCGAAGAATCTAAGAGTTGTTGAATAGGGGGATTGATTGGATTAACTTTCTTTCGCTTACACCAATGAAACCAGCGTTCCCAGTGTCCGTTATATAGTTTGTTGGTTGAGTTTCGTAGAGCCTTGCTGGCGGCCTGTTCTTCAAAAATTCCAGCCTCTTTGATGAGTTTGATGATAGTAGCCACCCGTGCAGATGTAAGGTCTTGGAGTTCGGGTGGAATTTGGTTCCTTTCTGTTGTGAGAGGAGGTCTGGGCAGTGTGGAAGTTTCCTTGGGAGATCTATGAGGAGGTTCAGAAGTTGAGGGAACCACGGGGCTGCAGGCCAGTTCGGTGCGATTAGTAGGAAGATCCCAGGAGTCTGTTCGATCTTCGTGAGAATGGTTGGGAAGAGGTAGGCGTAAAGGTTCTTCCATGGGAAAGTTAGAGCGTCGACAGCGCAGGCTTTGCTGTTCGGGATCGGGCTGATAAATTGGGGAAGTTTGGCATTGTGCCTCGTGGCGAATAGGTCGATCATGGGTTTCCCCCAGATGTTGAAGAGATATTCGCAAATTGATGTCTTTAGGGTGCATTCCCCTGAAGGTGGCTTGTTGCAAGATAGGGCATACGCAATAACATTCCGGATTCCTGGAATATGAAGAGATTAAATGGATGTGTTGAGTTCTTGGCAAAGTTGGAAGATGGCTGAGGTGATTTGGTGTAGGGTTCGAGAACAAGTTCCACCTTCCTTGCGAATGTAGGCAACGGCGTTGTCTGCCTAGACTTGGACTATTTTGTCTGCTACAAGGTGCCGAAAATGGTTGAGGGCGTTGTAGATGGCTTTCATTTCGAGAATGTTGATGTGATACGAAGTGTTTGGGGGCCAGATGCCGGCAATCTCGTGATCCTGGAGGTGGGCACCCCATCCTGTTAAGGAGGCATCCGTGAGAAGCAGAAGGCCTGGGGTGGGTTCGTGGAGGGGTACGGTTTTGGCGAGGTTGGCTTCGTTCATCCATCAATGTAGGCATTCCCATGGGAACTCTTCGTTTGTTGGTAAGGTTGTCCTGGGTGACAGGTATCCCAGTGGTCGATTCGGTAATGGTGGAAGGGGCGAGTCATCCACCTGCCGTACGGGAGGAGGTTTGCCATGGAGTCGAGTTTCCCGATGAAGGAGTTCAGAGTCCTGAGAGTGTGGGAGGTTGACTTCTGTAGTTCCAGTCCGTGTGAGAGTAGGTCGGTTTTCCGTTCTGATGAGGGGGTGACAGTGCTTTCGATTAAGTTGAAATCTACTCCTAGGTAGGTGAATTGCTGGGAAGGTGTTAGTCTTGACTTCTTCCAGTTGATCCCCAATCCAAGGCTGTGGAGGACTCGGATTGTGAACATTCTGTTTCGAATGAGTTGTTGGGGATTGGGGTTGTTGAGGAGCCAGTCGTCCAGGAAGGCATTGGCAGTGATTTGGTGGTGATGGAGGTGGCCGAGAACGGGTTTCAGGATGGATGTGAAGATCCGAGGAGCGGCATTTAGGCCAAATGGAAGACTTTGGAATTCGTAAACTGTTTCTTGATAGAGAAAGCGGAAGTAGTGAAGAGATGCCGGATGGAGTGGGACATGAAGGTAGGCATCCTCCAGGTCTATTGAGATGGTCCAATCCATGCTCCTTAGGGAGAGTCGGATGGTTTCGAGGGTTTCCATTTTGAAGTGGTTGTTGTGCATGAATTGATTCAGTGGCTTTAGGTTGAAGATCATTCTGTTTCCACCTGACTTCTTTAGTCTGAGGAAGATGAAGCTGTAAAAGCCAGGTTTGGAGTGATCTGGGCAGATGCGAATGGCTTTTTTTGCGAGAAGCGTATCGATTTCTGAAGTGAGGGTGTCTGAAGGTCTTGTTGCGAATTCCCAAGGAGGGGAAGTTCGAAGGCGAGGATTGTTTATGAATGAGAGACGAAAGCCATGAGAGATTATGGATAGAACTGTGGTGTCGGATGTGATACGTTCCCAGGCTTGTCTGAAAAACCGGAGTCGACCACCTACAGGTCTGTGGTGGATGTAGTCATTGGCGTCGATGGGATTTGCTTCTGGAAGAAGATGTGGAGTATCTGCTGCGATTGTCAGGTGTGGAGCTGCATTGTATCCTTTTGTTGGTTTGGTTGCTTCTGCGAAAGGATTGGTTGCAGTCACGAAAGGAGTGTGAGTTGTTGTCGTGGGAAGGTTTGGACTGAGTTTTGACAGACTGTTTTGGAGGAAGGGCAGCTGTGTTTAGGTTGTGTTGAGCTTTCCGAAAGGGGTGGCTAGAAGCTGGTTTAGGTTTAGGTTTTCGTGAAATGTCCACATGAGGTGCCAGAGTTGGGACTAATCCTCTGAAGAGTGTTTCGGTTTCGTGAAGAGGAAGGTTGCGAAGGGCATACTTGGTTGAGGTGTTTAAGTTGGTTGTGGTGCCAAGAGCGATGTCCCGTAGAAGTAAGGTAGAGTTGAACAGAGCCCTGGTGAACCAGTTGAAACTGTGAGAGGTGGCGAAGGACATTTTCTTGAATAATTCAGAGATCAGCAGATGAAGGTGTTTGATGTCACGTTTGCTGGATTCAACTGCGAGTCTCTCGCATAGAGCGTTAATGGCAGTGGCAAGGACGTCAGCTTGAGAGGCTGCACGAAGGCCAAGGCGAAGGATTCTGTCGTTTTCTTTAAGAACAGCAGTAGGAACTTAGGCACGTTTTGGGATGAACATGGCGGTTCCGAAATCCATTTTTGCTTCAGTTGCAAGGAATTCTGATTGATGATAGGTTTCGAACTGTCTTGGGTTTGCAGCGCCGTCGCCGGAGGATTGGAAAAACCATGATTCGCGGCCAGGGCGAGGAGATGGCGGTTCTTTGTCTAATTGCAAGGGTTCTCCTTTGCCGAGTAAGGTGGTGAGAAGCGTGGTGGATTGGCCGATTCGGGCACGTTGCTTGTTGTTTCTTTCCCTTAGTCCAAAGCCAAAGCCTGTTGTTAGTCCTCGGTTTACCCTAGAAGTAGGGGTCGGGTAGGGCTTGTAGAGGTAGTTGTCTGGGATGATGGCTTCCACAGCTTTGAGAAGGTCAAAAATCGGGATGGTTGAGGAATCAGTGTCGCCTTGAAAGGAGTCGTCATATGGGTCGAGTGGTTGACGCTCGAAATTTACTTGTGGTTGATTGCGTTGGTGTGTGGCGAGTACAGCCGCTGAATCGAGACCGTCATCAGGACGCAGGACAGCACTGAGCAGGGTCTGAAGGTCGAGCGGAGAGGAAGTGCGTCTTTTCTTACTTGATAAGGGTGAAGTAAGGGCGGTTGATTTCCGCTTGTGAGAGTCGTTGTCAGAGGATGCGATCCAGTCACGTACATAAGAAGTTTTATGCATGGAAGGGGCAGGGTTGGATCCAGTCTTGTATGAAAATTCCTTTTTGGCACGGTGTAAAAGTCGATGGATTTCATCTGGGGAAAGTACATCTTGGCGATGACTAGGTTGGCGTGAGGCAGCAGATGAGAGGTCCAAGGGTCTGTGATCATGTAGTGAAGGTTCAGGGGAAGAAGACAATGATGATTGTAGACGTTGGCCACATGGAACGGGTGGAGCTGTAGAGATGAGTGGAGCAGCAGACGTTGATGGTTGTGTGGGCGATGGTAAGACAACGATGCTGGGGTCTACAGGGACAGGGCTAGCCGAAGGCGATGAAATAGGTCGAACAGGAGGGTCCATTACGTTCGGCGAAAGTTCAGTGAAGGTTGCACGTTCGGCGAAGGCTTGCTGCTTTCAGTGACGATTGTGCGTTCGGCGAAGGTTGTGTGTTCGGCGAAGGCGTGCTGCGTTCGGCGAAGGCTGTGCGTACGGCGAAGGCTTGTTTACGTTCGGCGAAGGTTGAGCGTTCGGCGAAGGTTGGCTACGTTCGGCGAATGATCGTTCGGCGAAGGCCTGCCTGATGGTGAAGGTCGTCTTCCCTTGAACTTGCGGTGAAGGTTGTGGGGAAGGTCTTCTTTGCTTGGTTGTGTTCAGCAAACTTGGAGACTTTCGGCAAACGTCGGGCACATTCGGTGGGCTGATGTAGCTGGAGAGGCGATCCGTCTTCGACGAGAGCTTGAGGAAAGTGATGGGCGACCGACGCGCCGGTCACGTTTTATAGGAGGGCTGCGCATTGACGCATGCGCAGTAGGGTTGCACACTGGTCGTATCTGGAGAGCGAAAAAACCTCAAGCAACTAAAGAGCACTCAGGAACTGAATGCAATTAAATTTACAGGTAGTAGAAATTTTCTACCGACGACTAGAAACGGAAATTTAATACTTACCTTTACAAGTCACATGACCGAAAATTGTTTACTCCATCAGCCACCCTTACATCTCGAAGATGGTGACTGCATGAACTTTTCCATGTGCAGGCCGCCACCAGTGGGGCTCTCACCTCTTGAAGGGTGAAGGAGCTGACGGAGAATTGGGCGTCTTAGTCAACTTTTAGAAACTGAGGGCAATTGCCGTCTTTGCCATGGTTTTAACACGTTTTGTCGCTTTTCTTATTTCCCTATGGGACATTGCACTCTTTCCTCACTGGAGATACAGTTTTAATTACCCCTGAATTCTGGATTGAAGCTTAAGCACAGTGGACCAGTCCGTGTCTCATGAGAAGGCTGCTAGAGCTACCAGTAGGTTCCTAGCCGGGAACTACTTCAAATGCCTGGATTAATTCCGAAATGAGCACACTTTCCATCACCAGAAAATTCAGTGTAAAAACTTTTTTGGACGATGTTGGAAAGACCAATTTTACATCCTTTTAATTGCTGTGGGGGGGGGGAGAAGAGGCATCCCTGCACATGCAAATAGACTAAGGAAAGGTTGCACTATAAACCCAGGGAGGGACCAGTAAGTATATAGCAAGCACTGTGGGCAATTGTTTTCCACTACCTTCCTTTTGCAAAAAAAAAATGACAGTTTAAGGGGTGGACATCAACTATACTATTTCACGATTTTGACATTAAAGCATTTTAGAGGGGGGGTTGTAGTTCACTATAACGAGTTTTACTTTAATTCCCCATTTTAATTCTCCAAAAAAAGTAAGGAGGAATCAAAACTCAACTTACTTCTTCTCTACTCTTTATTTCTCGAAGTTTAACGATTCCTCTTTCCATTTCGGACTGGCCAATGATGACTGCCCAAGCGATGGCTTGATCTTCGCAGTACTGTAGCTGATCCAAAAGCTTGGCATTTTTCTTATAGGAGGTTTCAGTCTGGAATTTACACAACGCTATATTAGTTACAGTATTAAGGTTAAAATACTGTATTTCCTCAAAGGAGTGCCGGGTTCATAACGTACAAAACCGAGAGCTACTGGAGACACATTATTACTTGTTATTTTTCAGCGCTTGTCAACGAGTTCAGCTTTAAAAAAAAAAACCACTTAAAACAAAGCTTGCCACTAGTTGCACACATTTATTTTACTTGTTCACAGAATACCACATGTAATTGAAACAACTTTTTACAGAGCACCCAAAATTCAAAATTTGAGGCCTTTTAATTTTGAGTAAGCTGAACCCCGACACTCTTACAGGAAAAAAGGAAATACACGTACAGAACTGGAATAAACTAGGGTCAACTATCAGAAATTATTTGGCAGCAAAGAATTGTCACCCACAGATTACAAAACAAACAAACGCAATTTTTGGCCCTGAACTTTAAAAAGTGAGATGGATTTTCAGAGTAAAAACCGCTAAAGAATTTTCAATGCAATTTAAGCGTTACCCTACTGCTATATTCACACTACATTTTAACAGTTTAGTGCTGCAACTAGAAATGCTTCCGGTGGGATTTCCTGTATGGTTCAGTTTTGCAACATTACTTCAGGCACCCGTAAGTGTTGGAAAGGCATTCATTCATATTTTCACCCTCGTGAGAAACTGTTTTGTTTCATTCACTCTAACCTACGTAAATGGTGCACAAGCTATTTCGTGCAGGATGCTTGAATATAGTGTGAAGGTATTTCCTTTTAAAGGAAAGCTAAACCATTCCATCTTAAATTTCACTATCGTTAGTTAAGTAAGAAAAAAACAATATGCAAGTTGCGCGAAGTTTCCAACATTCATATTAATTACGCAATAGTTAATTTAGAATCTAAGTTTGACGTTTCCACGGCACGAGACAGTGAACACGATTTCCTCGCATGGTACTGACGTCACACATCATCACCTTGGACCCTGGAGGAATAACGTCATCGCAGCACACTAGCAAGTGCGCGCCGGCTTGTGCTTCTAACATGGCGGCTGCGAGACCGAACTGCTCCGACCATAGCAGCGCGAACCAAAACTCAATCTCTGCGTGATTTATTAAATTAAAGTATTCAAGAAAGTAGCTACCGTGAATATTACCGCTACAAAGAATCGTGAACGTTCGTTCAGCTACGCGGTAATCCACTCAAAACGAAATGCTGGGCAGATAAGCGATTGGACAGTGTCCACTTGTTCATCATGGGGAGGGAGAACTAGTTTAGAGGGCGTGCGCTTCATTTGAAAAGAATCTGTGCTGCCGTTCTTCACTAGCTGCAGCGAGCCGAGCGCAATCTTGCTAGAGCTTGTTGGGCGCATGCGCCAAGGGGTGATGGAGTGTGTCGTCACACGAACGAGACTTGGCTGTGTTGACTACACGAACGAAGAATTCGTCTGCTAGAATGAAGATTTAGACACGTTACTACGTAATAACTATAAAGCCCGAGTGGTTTTCGTACCTCTCACATGTTTTTTAAGTGTCTTAATTAATGATACTGAAATTTAAGTTGGGAGGGTTTAGCTTTACTTTAAGCGCCTTTTAACACTAATCCAAAACAAGCTTCAACAAAAGATCAAGACCAAACGTTGGAAAAAATCCAACACAGCAGCCAACCGACTGCAACTTTCTCAAAAGTAAGTTTTGTTAAGTCAGTAACGACAGAACTATCGCCTGCATACATAAGGAGGTTGCTTCGTTAACGTCAACCATATTTTAACTAAACAAGAAACCTTAATAATTCATTCGAAACACGGTCTACAGAAGCCAGATAAGACACTGCACTAACAGAATTTGCTTCACAGTTGAATGTGGCCAGTGCTTTGCTACTAGCTGCCACTTCGGCAGCAAATATGGGGGTTGGGGGTCAGTATATGAACATCACACTTATACCATTTCAGTGCAAGCAATGTACCCCTGCACTGAAAAATGACATCTCTTGTGTTCAGTTTCTTTGTGAGTTCTACTTTTGGCACATCTTTTCGATTTGGCATCACAGTACCAGTAGCATGAGCGAGTTGTTTGTCATACAATTCATCATATAATGCAGGGCTAGAATACCACCTAGCCATGAACACATGGTACCCCTTTTTCAGCAGGCTGTAAGTTGCAAAACAATAGCATGTGCATGGCCAATTTCACCAGTTCCATCACCTCTTACAGTATTTACAGTACCTTTACCTGTGTAGACCATCATTACATTTCAGGCATAAGCAGTTTTCTGTCACACAAATAACGTACAGTTTCAGCCCAAACCGTTCTGGTTTTTGCGGATTGTACACTCTAAAACTTATCCGTCCTCGAAGTCGAAACCCCACCATAGCCTCATCAATTGCTATATGTTGGCTAGGAATAAATACAGATTTGAAATTGCTAATAATATCTGGGAAATTGAACCTAATTTTGCTAAGGGATCGTAGTTTTCTTCTCCACGTTTGGGTCGTTGCACTGAATTGTCGCACAAATATAAACATTGCAATAAGAGGCCAAAACGATTTCTTCACATTATGCTGGGAAAAAAAGGGCATATCAAAAAGGGCATATAAAAAAAAACGCAATCAGGACTAAAAAAAAGAGCAATATTGCTTCTGAAGAGACAATAACGCTTACTCCAACTTGAAGTTTCAGATTGCTTCTGTACTGCGAATTTTCAGCAGGTTTCACTATAGTATTTCAACTAAATCTTCCGCCTTCATCAGGCACTGGTTGATTAGCACACTAACGTAACATCACTAAGATTTAAAAAACGTGTAGTGGAGCCAACTGCCAGTTACGTTGACAGTGGCTCCCTCTCTTCTCCTTTTTTAGGTGGTGATGGAGGAAGGTAGGCTTTCCACATGTAAGAAACCAGAGGTGAGCTCTGGTGTGGTAATATTGGTTATTACTTTAGGTGCGGGTTCTTGGATATTCGCAAGTTTCACATGATTGTTTCTGAGAAACTGAATAGCAAGGCATTCGAGGGCACATAGGTGTGGCTTGAAGTGTGTGTTTGATTTGAGTATTATTTTGGTCTTTTCCCAAGCTATTAAATGATGGAGGCGGTGATGGTGGGCCGCAATTCCATTTTCTTTGACTATTTATTCTAGACGTCCGTCGTGTGCTTTTCAACCCATTTGCAAATCCGTCTCTCGGTCTTCCCTACGTAGATACTGCTGCATTCTGCGCAGGGGACAGCGTAGACAGCTGCTGGCATTTGTGGGGGGTGTATCACAAGTTTAGGTGGCTTTATTGCAGTTTAAAGGGGGATTACGTTAGTGTGCTAATCAACCATTGCCTGATGAAGACGGAAGACTTAGTTGTAAAACTATAGTGAATCCTGCCGAAAATTCGCAGTACAGAAGCAATCTGAAACTTCAAGTTGGCGCAAGCGTTATATTGTCTTCAGCATTCGTAAGTCAAGCCAAGTAAAATGAGCCTGTCCGCATTCACAATATTGTCGTTTTTCGTTAGTCCTGTTGCTATGACTAACGCAAAAGATAACTTCATTTCGTTTGTCGTAGTAGGCTTCCACATGTTGATTCGTGCGCTGGGTTTAGCGGTTGCGCTAAGTAACGAAAGAGCATACAGAGGGGTTTGTTCAACGGTTGTTTCAAGGATATTGTCAGTAAAAAACACAGAAAACCATTCCAAAGGACTCATAATAGCGGCCTTCAATCCAGGATCACCACTGAACGGATGCATGTCGGGTTGTTTATGATCAGCGCATCATTTTTTCTTCGTCATTTTCGCCCGTTTTGATTGTTGACTTCCATCACTATCACTGTCCTTATCGTCCGAGTCCTCACTTCGGTATGGAAAGCCAAAAAACTCGTTACCACTACTGTCCAAGAAATTTTCATTTAGGAAGGCTGCATCACTTACTTACTACATTGTCAAGCGACGCCAGCGATGGTGGCCATCTTGGAAATTGCCGACAACACGATCACTGTTTTTCGGTTAACCGGACTCGCTTTAAAAAAAGCCTACAAAAGCCAAAGTGAGTCATAAAAGCTGAAACATCATTGGTTGGCTAGCCAATACTATGACGTCACGCCCTAGCACCTATTTCGATGTGAAAAGAGCGCTCATTGGCTGAAAAACTACGCGAGAGTTGAATGAACTTCACGAACGTCACTTGACATTCGCGGCCTCTCAGTAGCATTTAGTGAGAGAACGTCATATGACGTTCGTGGCGCGCAAAGGGTTAACTGAAGCTTTAATTTTAGTCTTTTTTTTTTAAGGCACTGCTACCATACTGGCTGCTAAGCATTGCACATCCTTACTGCTGTACTTACCTTTATCTTTGCGTCCCAAAGTTTACGACATAGCTTCATTCGTTCTTCTTGAAGATTCTTCTGTGCCGAAGCTACGTAAATTTCCGTTTCGTTTGTCCTTTTGGGTTGATCACCCTCCTGTAACAATCCGCAAATGAAACCGTAAAAAAACTATGCAAAAAAAACGTAACTCCATAATTCCAATGATTGTGATCAGACTACCTACAGTAGAACCTCGATTATCCGAGCTAATTGGGGTCGAACGGTGTTCAGATTATCGAAAATTCAGTTAATCCAATTTACATGCAAAATAAAAGAGGAAAACTTTTTTTTTTACTCAGTTTTAGTGTTTGTGAACTATGCTTGATTGTATGAGACCACTGAAAAGAAAATTTTGCATGAAATGACTCCAGGAACATAATAAATCAAAGTCAATGCTTATTCATTCTCTAAAAACGACAAATTTCTGAATATTGCCATATCACGTGAATATTAGTTATTTCTTGTGAGCCTTTGGCTTTCACGTCTTTAATTTCTGAATATTTTGTAAGAATGGGAGTTCGGATAGTAGAGGTTCAACTGTATGTTTTATACAAAATACTACAATTTTACACCAAACTACACACATGCATCATTCATTCAAACTATCTGTGGTTTAAATATCGTGCGTTAATATTTTTCTTTTTTTAACTACATGTCATCCAAAGGTTAACCCTTCACCCAAACTTTCTTGAAATGGAGTAATACAATAGGCCAAGAGCGGCATGATGGACGAGTCTCCAACACAATTCTACCATTTGTTCCACTGTTCGTACAGGGTCTTGACCCCATGCGGTCAGTTGTCGAACTAGTATCAGTTTTATTTTGCGGATAACTTACGTTAATAATTATGCTGTGTAGGTATTTACCTAATAAATGTGTGTGTAAAATATCCCATGTGTTGCGAAAAGTCCAAGCATGTGTCAATTCGTGATAACTAGCATTTAAACGAGGAAGGCATTTTGTTTGTCGAGCCAAAGCCGACTGGTGAAGAAATTGCGTGTCTTGCCATTCGACTTTTATGCCAGTTCTTGCATGTGCCGGGAAGTTAACGCTCATAAGTGTTGCTTTGGTAAAATAAAATTTTGGCAATGTTCAATCAAGTGGCTTGGCACCAAGAGCTGAAAACTGCTGCTTCTCTCCTAGATGGCCTTGTGTAAACGGGCGGAATACAAAATGAAAGTTACAACATGGATACTCCCACGTACCGCTGACGTGCATGGCATTTATTCACTCCTGAATAGGCCTACTAAAATGTGACATGAAAAACTGGAAATGGTGCCAACGCGCAGTACAGCCTACCCTTTAAACCTTATAGCCTACTATAAATCTACCTCGAACGACGAGGTAGTACAGTATGCGTTTATCTGTGAAAAGATTTTCTCGAAATAAATTTAAGGATTCTGTAACACCACAAATACACATCCTGCAAGGGCTGAATGCAAACGGGCGCAAAAAAGCTTGTTTTACAGTCATCAATAAGGCATGCAAAAAAAATTTTTGGTTTACGGGCGAGTTTACAAATTGAAGCACTAAGCAACCAGGCATTTTATTTTATTTTATTTGTCTGACCACATTTCTTTGACATCTTTCTAGCTCAAAGCCAAAAAGGCATGCAGTCAGCCTAAAAAAGTACAATATTCTGCTAATACGTAACAAATATTTTAGTTTTTGTTAAATAACTTCTTAGTGGCTTGAGCTAGAGGTTTGAAATTTGCAGCATTGAAAAGCTCGTTTCAAGCCGGTGAAAATGGGTATATTGGAATGTCAAAAAAGGTCAACATTTGGCAAAAATATGATTTTTAGTATGTGGACCAATATTCAGATAAAAAATGTATACCTGCGATAATTTAAGGCACCCGCATGTGCCTGCAAACCAAAAAGTTAATTTTACACGGCCTAAAGCAGAATTTTCATTGTAGCCATTTCTTGTAGCGTAAGTTTCCTGTTTGAATGTCAGAGTCCCCACAATTATATTACTGTAGCAGACCACAGCGTTTATAACAGGTGCAGCTTAGGCAATTTGAACTCCCAAAGAAAATATGAGTTAACGAGCCCAAGTAGAAGGTCATCATACCTCAGTCTTAGCTTCCATGATAGAGAAGATCCTTTCTACACCTATGCTGATTCCCACACAAGGAACATTGGCATTCTTGGCTTTAGCAAACATCCCAACTAAATTATCGTATCTGCCGCCACCGGCAACACTGCCCACACTGCCTCCTTCTTCCTCACCAAGAGCAGGCTTGTTCATAAAACCTATGAAGAAAAATAGTGCAGACTAATAAGTTAGGAAAATTTAATGTAATACTCTGTGGATGAGAGCAAAGGCAACCTTGATGGTGGTAAACTAAAACCAGCTCAAAACCAGACTGGCTTCAACAAGTCAGTCCGGTTTTCAGTTTATCACTGATTTCAATGATCAACTACCATTAATACGCCTAAATATGGGTGTCTAACAGTCCGTAGAATGAAGCTCCATACAATCAGTAGTTTCTGTTCTTAGCTTACTGAAACCAGTCTGGTTTTACGCTTGCTAATTTACCACCAGCAATGTGCCTACGCTCTCATCCACAAGAGTATTCTCTACTGATGAGCCCCAACGAGGGCGAAAGTCTGTCTAGAGATCTGTAAGGGTCAGAGCAGCTCGCTTTTAAGTGAAAAGACTAAATGATAAGCAATGAAACCTGTGGTTAACATTTAAACGATAAAAACTTGCAGTCCAATTACTCAATTTCGATGTGGTTCAATTATTCGAACAGTTTAAGAAACTGACGGGGAATACACTGAACTATTTTTTGGTACATCAGAGTTGGTATCATTTAAACTAACATGATCACATCAGACATTAAATTTGCAAAGTATTCGGAGTGAGTCTTAATGCCCCAGCAAACAAAGTGAAACAAATTAAATTTTAGATAATAATTTTGAGAAAGTTTCAACAGCAAAACTTTGTGCTAGCCATCATGCTACAACAACAGGTTCCAACATAAGAAATATACTGCAAGAACCATTTCATTATCATTATATACCTTTTAACACAGCTTCATAGATGACCCCCGTATAATAATCAAGGCCACGGGCAAGGCTAAGGTCAAAGAGTACTTTATCTTTCACTCCGTATAGGTCACAATAGTGTAGTAAGAGACGCATAGCTTCAAGTCCTGCGCGAGCAGATTTACTCTTGGACATCCGCTCATCGTTTAACATTTCTTCGACCAGTTCGTCAAGGCCATTCTTGCAAACGTATTTGCCAATGGCATCTGCCGACTCTTCAGACAATCCCTTCTCGTCAATCATTTCCTTCCTGACATCCGCCCATGAAACCTACGCCAGAAACAGAAACATTAACAAGTCAAGCTATACACAAGGCCTTCAGAATCATATATAAATTGTAACTATAACTTTTAAGGAAATTACTAGAGCTGTACCGAATACGCATTTTTTTAATCAAACCAAACCTAATTAAATGACCCGAACGCCGAACACACCAGAACTAAAAAAAACGTACCAAACCAATCAACCTGTAAAATAGAAGTTTAAACAATTTGGTTCACAGAGTTTCAGAACAAATGCGGTTTATGTTCACATGGACTTGCATGTGAACAAACGTGGAAACTAAGTTGAGCGCAAAGAAATCTCCTGTCTTTATATTTGCCTTTATAACTTCTGAACGGCTATGATCAGAAAGCTGGTGAAAAACCTTCAAAATGGTGTATTCAAACATCAAAATCTGTCGGAAAATCTGTCAACTAGAAGTGAAAATGTATTCGATTTGGCATTTTTCTTTTGAAATGCAGAACTGAACTGAACCCCCTCTGTTCGCTCATGTTCGGTTCAGTTTGTTCAGCCTTAATATTACCATTTAGGGTCACACGAAATGTATTGCGAGTGCAAGACACACCTGCTGCTGCACTTCCTTTCATGACGAGCAAAACTCTGTGCTTACTAGTACCTTTTGATGGTCGACTAACGAAATATGTATTAGAACAAAGGGTGGGTAAGTTCAACAAAATTTAGGACTCGTAAAATTACCGAAAGTAAAGTCCACACACTTTCACAACTTAGACAAACACTTTCTTTTGCAAATTTTCAACCCCATCAGGCATCAAAGATTATGGGGACTTCCAACTACATCTGCCTCAGTTGCGTCACCAACGAATTCGAATTTGGCCACACTCGAAGCCTCCTATGCTTATGCAGTCGCGTGCTTGATTCTTTTCCTTCCAATTCCCACTGACGGTCAAGCCTCTTGCCGAGATTGTTGCTCACCAAGTGGAATACTCTCGGACCCTAGATGTTCACCAGTCTTCCATTCCTCTGGTGTTTTTCGATGGCGAGAGACTCGAGACTAGAGGTGCACCGATGTTGGCATTGGACATTGGCCATTTTTGGCTACATCGGTCATGGGAGCATTGGATCAGTTTTAGGCAGCAAATATCCACAATTTTACAAAATCATATTGTCACAGATGAGTCTATAATTAACTTCTGGGTGCCAAATTTTAGGCCTAAAGAAATTTTAACTTTTATTTGTGAAATCCGCTTAATTATTTTTGACTCCATGAAAAATGTAACTTAGTTTCACTTTACTTTCTTAAACATCGGACCACGAAGAATCGGAGATCGGCCTATGTTTTTTCAACATTGGGATCGGACTTCGGAATCTATATTTTAGCACATCGGTGCATCATTACCAGAGACATCGGAGGTGTGGGGGGGGGGGGGGGGTAACGTGTCGAGTTAGACTTAAGTGTACGTGTTTTCTTCCAACTGATCATATGTCTCAGTTTTACGCGATTGGAAGAAAACGGGTACACTTATGCGAAAAAATGAACCATCTTCTACTTTGAATGTTCGAAATCAATCGA
>JAHWFP010112001.1:0-10197 GCA_023313725.1 Lithobius niger
TCCAAAAGTCAAACATGCATGTCAAAATGGATGTAATTGCCCTTTAATGGCGCATCGATGGCCTTGTACTCATATGTTGAGGTCAGCTGTTCCTGTGGGTCCCAGAGGACTAGAGTAGTTGCATTTACCACCTTTTTTAAGTTACGCCCTCAACTCAAAAATTGATACATAAAATGTTGTAGTAAATAAAAAAAATACGAACGGTAAAAAACCTTCCGTAATGCAACGTTGAAAATCGTTTTCTAGTGAAATTCGTCTTGCCTGGTGAAATTCGAGCCTAAAAGAAAAAACCTAATGTAACCTACAAAAACCACACCACCACCACTAACACCTAATAAAAAAAACTCCCTTTGTTTAAGTTTCTGATTTACGCGTCATCATTCGCGTGACCGCAAGTCAGATTTTCCATACCTACCTGCAAGGCTCCTAGTCGGCCTGTCGCATACAAACCCAAACCCAACAAAAACCCATTAAGAAAAATGCCATTTCAGACACCAAAACTCCTCGAGAAACTGAGGAATTCTTCCCTGGCTTCCGTGCCACTGCAGAATAACATAGCTTTCGTTACATTCATGGAAATTGTCAAAAAATGTCAGGCCGTGGAATGTGACTTCAACTACTCAGCCCTGTGTTACCTTGGACTAACCAGGGCCGCAAAGTGGGGGGGGGGGACAAAAGGGGTCAAATTGCCGCAAAATACCAAATTACATCTACAGTTCTTGCAAATATGTCGGGGAGGGGGAAGAGGCGGCCCAGAACAAGAGTATACACAGTTTACGGAGAGATATTTTCCTGGGGGGGGGGGGGGGGGAGCAGAGGCGTAACTAAGGGTTTGTACTGAGGGGGCAACACTAACCATTTAGCCGAATGATGTGGAGGGAGGAACCAATAACAGCTCGGGGGTCTGGGGGAGTGCTGTGAGCTGACGCAATTTTGCTATTTTCCAACCTTGTAAAAGTGCCGTTGGAAACATTTTTACAAAATCAGGTTTGCATTACATGCATAAAAAAAATTGTAATGTAAATCTTTCAGTTTTTCTAACTACTTATATTTTATAAATAAAATACGTCTTCAGGATAGTCAAGGTTTTTTCAGCTATGGAAAAAGTGAGTTGGCCAATTTGCCGAATAAGCCTTCAGAGGGGGCGAATCGCCCCTTTGCCCCCTCACTAGTTACGCCACTGGGGGTAAGCGCAGGGAAGCCCTTAGGAAAATAGACTTAAAAAAGTATTTGCGAGATATTTAAAAGGGTAGGGGCGTCACGGGCTGCGACCACTCTTTATTTGTCCTACAAAGCTGGTTCTTAGCTCATTTTACAGGTCATGCTTTGTAGATGTGACACTTCCATAAAGCCTTTGATTTCTATTGGTCTAGTGGTTCAGGGGTTAGGGAGCTCTTAGACAACCAGGTTGATTGTTTTACACGGTTTTAAACATTGTTATTATGCAACAATGCCAATCAGCAAACGCCAGCTGCAAGACGTAGACTGTAGATTAAAGAATTTTTTTCCATATTAGTTTGCGCAAACCGTAATTGATAAAGAGAAAAACATTAGAAAAAGCTAATCTAAACTGCATGGTACGGCCAGGTAACACGAATTATAAAATAAAACCGAACTCATTTGTGCTTAAAGTTAAGGTTTAACTGATCCGAAGTCAAAATAGCAAAGGACACAAACTTTCGTGTAAAGTTTCAGATACTGCAGTGTTGAGAGGAGTTAGGAATAGGTTGGTCTAAGCATAACCATAGATTAGAAAGTTAACTAGATATACCGTCTCACTTCTTCCCGTCCTACGCGGAACTCTGGCGGTAGTTGCGGCTACTAATACCTCTGCTAATGCTTTGCCTCCGTGCTGCTTCGAAGGCAAAAGCATTAGCAGAGGTATTAGTAGCCGCAACTACCGCCACAGCTCCGCGTAGGACGGGAAGAAGTAAGACGGTATATCTAGTTAACTTTCTAATCTATGGCATAACGTAGTACAGCCCCGCGAACATCTGCAACAATAGTATATCCAAAAAACACTCGGTAATTATGGAGTTTAAGCGAACCACTCCAAATCAATTTTTTTACTAATCGACGCATATCATCATCCTCTTGCCGAATCACATTAAAAAACCGGGGGGAAACGTGTTTTAAGGTGTAAAAAAAACATTAAAACAAGTAAACAAGTAAAACGATAGTTACGATCGTGTTGAAGCGCCGGCCCTATCGCAGGAGACAGTAACGAGAAAACCTGATTTGCATCGCAATGAAAGGAGACGGAAATTACCTAACCTAACAAACCTAACCTACCTAACCTAACCTAAAAAAAATAAACAACAAAAAACGCAGACAGCATAGTTTGGAACATAACTTTCCGTTTTCGCGATGCCAACTTTTCGTGCTACTCTGAATCCTGGAACATGGCCGCCGCTTTACACGGCCGGGCCCACCGTGTTACGTGGTTAAAAAACGTGTTTGGAGAGCTAAAAAACGTGTTTACATAACCAAAAAAACATTTCCCCCATTTTTGTAACGTGAAATGAGAAGAGGATGAAGATTTAGGTCGGTACGTACCAAATTTGAACGATTTAGCGTACGAGTTCGCTTTTACTCCGTAAATACCAAACACTCAATACTTACCAAAATATCCTTCGAAATGATCCAGGATTGTCCTTTTTAGTTCGGAGATATTTCTTGCTTCCAGCGAAGGTTACTTCTCAATTTTAAAAATCCAATGAGGACGGTAGATATCCAAGAGGCTTAACCGATTACTGCAACATTCTTAGTCAATTTCAGTTTTACTTTTTCGATTACTGAATAAATAATTTCTACGAAAGTGACTACTTAATTAAAACTTCATAATTTTGTAAAAAAGAGGAGGCCTGATATTGGCAAATCTGGGCCATCAACTTTTTAAAACCCAAATAAGGACGGAGAATTGGACATGGCCCAACCGATACAAAGCCGAAGAACACCGAAAAAGAATTTTTATTACATAACGATGCCTATTACAATGCTGTTAGGTCAAGCAGTAACAGGCGTGGTGAAGTTAACAATGTCACAACAATTGTACAATTTGGAGTTAATTAATTCACACGCTAGTGTGTGGCCCGCCAAGATTCAGTGGTAACGTCAATGCCCGTCTTATCCAGATAAAATGTATATGAGCACAGTGATCAGTAGATACTGTTTTAGTATCGTTTACAGCTAAGGCATTTGTACTTTTCAGGCGTCTGAGGAAAAATAAAAATGCCACAGAAAATGCTAAAAGTCATTATTAATAATACAGCGTAACGTCTTCTTGTTGAAAAAAGGTGTGGCTAATGTTGATATTTGCCTAATTACTGGCTAGCTGGCTAATTTCACGAAAATAAATTCTTTCATGTGGAGCGTAAAGCTGAAACTTTGCAGGTCTATAGTGGAACGGGTCTTTTGCTGCGTGGGGGTTAGGGGAAGAGTAAATTCAAAATTACGAATCAAGAAATAACTAAATACAGATGCAAACCTATTTACGTTGCCTTTTGGACTTATATGCCAGACTGCCTGAGCGGGGAATCGAACCTAGGACCTTTGAAACCAAAGACCAAGGTCCTACCGCTGAGCCATACTGACACGGCCAAAAGGACCCTACAGTGGCGATTGGAAAGTGTTTGTTTATATGTATATATGCACGTATTAAATGCTGACTATGGACGCTTCCTTTTTGGCCGTGTCAGTATGGCTCAGCGGTAAGACCTCGGTCTTTGGTTTCAAAGTTCCTGGGTTCGATTCCCCGTTCAGGTAGCCTGACATAAAAGTCCGAAAGGCAACGTAAATAGGTTTGCATCTGTATTTAGTTATTTCTTGTAGCCTTTGGCTTCCCATCTTTTTTCTACTAGTGGTAGGGAGGGGTGTTGCTCCTCACTGACCCCCCCCCCCCTCCTTCTGGGCACCACTGTCTATAGTCTGTTCCACATTATGTTTGCAGGAAACGGACTGTATGACAACATGTTTCCTTACACATAATGTGGAACATACTATAGTAGGATATGATCTGACATTTACACTCGTAAGGCAATGGAAATAAGCTATGTTTTATGATTAAATTCTTCTTTAACGTTTTGATGCAGATTTTTGAAACCACCGTTTCATACAGCAACTCGTAACAGAATCTTAGGGCGCGTTTATGCAAAGACTCGCTTTTGCATTCTCGCAGCTAGAAGCTAGAAATCATCTAAAATTCCAACATGGTGGCTGTTTTAGCTCTTCCAACTCGCAACAAAACGAGTCTATACTCGAGTTTAGAAGCAATTGGGAAAATTGTTTCGTCAGGAGGAATTCTTTATCTTACTGTCACGGACAAGCATTTGCTCAAACGAAATCGGATTTAGCTAATCCAGGTAGCGTGTTACCATGGCAACGACACATCTGCCATCGCGATTAAATTCTAGCTGCGAGAATGCAAAGGGGAGTCGTTGCGTAAACGCGCCCTAAACACTGCAAAATGACGTGACCAACCCTAAAAAGATTATCTTTATTTCTTTCAATGAATGACATTTCATTTTCATTTTTCATCGTGATTGACGGCGTCAAGGTTAAAAGGCGTGGCACCACTCTTGCTCCAACCCATGCCATTTCCATTCTTATGTGATGAACATGACACAACTGTTAGGCAGCACGCAGCTCTGTAATCACCAGTATCGTCGGCCAATGAACGACGGGAAACTGATTATTATAGATTTTGCAATGGGGAAAACTGGATTTTTACCTGATGAAAACGGAGGGGGCCGGCGCCCCGCAAATGCTGCTGTAAATCGAACTAACCTTGAGGGAAAATAAGCCAACTGATTCGTGGCTACCCGTTTCGCCGAATCCAATTTTGCCGAAAATTAAGCACTGAGTCAAATTCGGCAGAATGGTAATTCCCGTTTCGCCACTCCATCTACGCAACGACAAGGCCGCTAAAAGTTAATTACGTGGTTCTCAGGAACCCACGCATGGGTTTTTTCTTGGCGCATGGAACGTTTTTTATGCCAGTCTTAAAAATAATTCCGATAACGCATCAATGCTTTCACTAAACCACTCCTGGAGCTGATGTCCATATCAACCCGCTGCTCCATTCACATGATCTTCTCGAAACGAATATGAAAGTTCTTGAGCGGCGTGGGACAACTAAAAACTCAGTTGGGATCAACGGAAAAACTAGTGTCCAATGTTTACTATCTGAAAGTTGCTAATTTTGGCATTAAATCGTTGATGCTGTATTCCACAACAAAATGTAAGCCATAGGGTTGTTTTGTTTGGTAAACAAAAAAAAAGCCATCTCCCGCACTTGAAAAATTGCGAATAAAATGTAAATAAAAATCACCACCCACCCGGGTCAATTTTTGTAGTGCCACACCTGAGAACCACTTGATTAATTTTTAGCGGCCGAACAGAAGTTGACTACCAGTCCATGCCAGAACTGGTCAGCAGTGTCTACCCCAGACGGCTTTGGTATTAGGAAACAAAACTCTTTCCTGGTCTCAAGGTTGTTGCTACGCTGCTCATTGCCAGAAGAGAAGCCGCTTGTTTGGAACAATCTCAGGACCATAACTAGAGATATTTTTACCCGTATTTAGGGACCGGTCATTATTTATGGCTGAGATGGGGGGGGGGGAGGGCAGCAGAGGAAATGAAAATGTGACCATCAAATTTTCGATGACCCCCTCCACTCAAGGTCAAAAAATAATGTGATCCCCTCTTTAAAAAAATACACTTTTCGTATACTTATTGAGACTGTCTGATCTGTAGATGATTTCCTGTAGCCAAGATTAGCGCCGCTGTAGCCAAATCAAATAAGTAGTTCTCCACACCGACAGTTACCATTAGTTGTAAGGAAAGTATAGTGTCTCGTTTTTAACGAAAAGACACCGTTGGGTTAAAAATGTTCTATAAAATGTTCCTTACATCCACCTATTGTCGAGATTCATGCAATAAGTATGATGAACACACTGTCTGCTTGTATGCTCACATCCGTAATAGTCGGCACCTGAAAGGCAGAAGAAGCCAAGAAACCAGGTGCCTTTCAGTATTGGTGCAAAAGCTTCAAACCCCCAAAAAAACTCTGTAAAATCTTACATCATGGGGGGGGGGGGTCTGCCCCGAGAAGCTGAGGCGTTTATAGAAAGTTTGACTGCTGAAAGTGCTACTTTTGAGGTCCAAACATAACTTTTTCTTCAAATTTGATCAGTGTGTTTTTGAACCCCCTCCCCCTTGATTGTACTGAAAAATTATACCCCCCCTCGAGAGGGTCCAAAAAATTCATGACCCCTCCCCACCGACAATAAATAATGACCGGTTCCTTATTAGGGAACAACCTCTTCCTAGAGGCACCGCACAGAACTAGGGATGATTAAATACAGGATAGTATTACCCCAAACTCCAGCTGCGGGTCAACCTTTATACCACTCCCGGCAGCACCTATTAGTGGTGACCTTTTCGAGTGTTAAGTTTCATCCACTGTATACATACAGTGCGTTGCTCTCACATCTGGTGAATCGCACTGACCTTCACTGCACCACCATAACCAAAGCCAGTAAAGTTACCCAGGCCGTGGTATGTAGCTCATAATTACTGAAACCCGTGTTATATTGCAGCTAAACAAATACAGTCGCTTTTTAACGTATGTTTGGTGGTCATAAAAATCTGCGCTTTATTAGTTGTGCTTGTTTGTTTCTACCTCCTTTACGACGTTCGCCAGCCCGTGCTAAAAATATTGCTTTCGTAGGCGTGACAAAACCCAAAACATTGTATCTTTGCGCAGATGTCGAATACTTATCGCCCGGCAAAACGAATTCACACTGTTTAGCGTCCATCCCGTCACGGTTGGAAAGCAGGAAGATCAAGCAACTGTGGCACCATTTGGATGATCTTGGTTTTACGGGACACTAACTAGGACTCAACCACAGTGCAGGAATCGATCAAATGACTGAACGTGTTCTATGAACGCACTTGCAATATTGGCATGTTAGTATAGTGGCATACTGTTAAGTTACCGATTCTATAGTCTGTTCCACATTATGTCTGCAGGAAACACTGACTGAATGACGCCACGTTTTCTTGCACTACAAGTGCCGCTAAATGGCGCCAGGGTACTTGCGAACGGTTTTCAACCGGTGATAGTGCCACTTTTAAGAGTGCAAGTTAGACAAACTGAACGGCCCGTTGAGTTGTCTGACTTCGCTGAAACCAATGCTGGTGGCCGACACGCAGAAATTTGAACGAATTTTACCTATGTACCTTTAAACTTTTTTTTTAACGTATCCCAATACACGCTCGCTAGTTTTGGAACGGATGCTGGAAGCATTGAAATCACTGGTGCCTATCGTACCTCTGGTTGCGGGAGGATCAGAGGTCAGGCAGAGTTGCAAGAAATAACCATTTGCCGAGGAATGGAACTTACCTAAAAACATGAAAGTGAATGGACCACTCGGCGTCAGATGTGAGTATATGCGTCATGCCTGGATTTTACGAGGCGTTCGTGTCGCACGTGCGTTAACTGTCAATGATGTAAACTAAGGTGTTTTTTATTCTTTTGGTGTAGCCTACTGCTGAAATAAAAAAAATAACCATCTAATTTAAAGGCTCCTTTTTACCTTTTCCAACTCCTAGATGCAGCACCGAAGAATCTTCGAACAATATAGATTTTCATATCTAAAACGCGACCACGTGACCCACATCAGCCTATTGGATGACGCAGAATCTGGAACGTGGATGCTGTGTTTAGAATATGGGCAATGCTATCGAAATGGTGAACTGGCGTCTTTAACGTTACCAATAATTCGTTGCCAGTCTAGAGCTGCAGATATTTTCGGGGTACCGTGTTCCGAGTTTGGAAAAAGTTGTCCTTTTCTGAAGTATTCAATATTAACAAGCTCAAAAACCGGACTAGCTTCAGCAACTAAAAAGCAGAAACTACTGCTTGTGTGGGGCTCCATTCAACTGAATGTTAGACACCCACATTTAGGCCTATTAATGGCAGTTGATCACTTAAAATCAAACTGGTCTCGTCCGGAGAGATCTTTAGACAGACTTGTTTCACCCTTGTTTGGGCTCGTCAGCATACAGGTGCCTCAAACAATGCCCTGTGCTCTCATCCACAGAGTATTCTTTACTGACGAGCCCAAACGAGGGTGAAACAGTCTGTCTACTCTCTACGGGTGAGAGCAGCTCGCATTGGTTTTAATTTATTCAAACTACTACCCAACAAGACGTTTTCGACATTTCAGAACTTAATGTTCAACACACTGCATGGAAATGTATCCGTTCTAGCTCGCTAAAAAAAAAATTGAAATAATTAGTGTATATATTACACTAAACGTGTTAAAATGTTAAATATGTTAAACTATTAAAACGCTAAACTATTAAATGTCACGATGCCAATTTCTTTCTTTTTGTATGGTTTATTGATTCTGACAAGCTTATAGTTAGCAAAATGTTTAAAATATTTGAAATTCTGACAAATTACGAAATTTCGAACACGACACAGCCTGTAAGTGTTGGGCTGACTGAAAAGGAAAAAAAAAATTGAAGTCGGTTAAGATTCCAAAGTAGGTTTATTTTGTTGTTATTCTGACAATTACAAAAAAAATATTTGTAACTTGAGGCCATTCTGTAAATTCGAGGCAATGAATAATGCTGATAACGATATCAGAATAATAAAAACCATTTTATTAAATGCAAAAAAAGACACAACACTTTTTTCTGTAATGTCAAGTTAACAATAATACAACATAATGGTGAATTATGAATAGATTTCTGAGTTATTATAATTTAACATAAAACTATACACAATTTTTGGTTGGGTAACCACCTTGATACTTTAAAGTAAAGTTAATGTTGAAATATATCTACAAAAATCATCATCACAATTCAAATAGAAAGGTGATAAAATTGTAAAATGCTTTTGCCCGCTTAACAATTTATCGTTAAAATAAAATAATGATTTTCACATTATTTTAATTATATTTAAAATTAAAAAAAAAGCCTACGTGAACTCCAGAAACTCCAAAAATAAACTCCGTAACTCCATAATACAAGTTTTACAGCTCGACATCATGAGAACAAAAATCAAATAGTATGTCTCTTTACTATTTTTTGTTATCTAGTTCTGCAGCTAAGCGTATGGTAAGTCATTAATATCGATTTTTACAAAGAATATGCACTATTTACAACTTTGCAATATATATAACTTTCAAACTGCAAGATACACAGTATAGAACGTAATGGAATATTATACATTAGATACAAGAATATCACCGGTTTTTATTCATCTGTTGATACGTAAAATGCCAAGAGTAGATTCAAGCTTTTACGATTCAGGATTCGTGAAGGAGATTATATGGCATCTACAATTCAGCTTTGTTGACGGGGCTAACGGGATGGGAATGTGAAGAGGGGGGGGGGGGACTACATTTTGGCCAAAAATCTATTTTGGTCCCTTAACCCCACGTGTGTAGCCTATAGCCTATTTCTAATTTTATTATAATCACTTTGCTACAATACAGCACTTAGACTGTCACATATCGAACAAAACAACGTTTGTGTAAATAATCGATACATACCTTGATGTTCCAAAATGATAACCCCAAAAGTCGCTTAGCTATACTTTATTACTACTACAATTATTCTTATTATTGTTATTATTGTTATTATTTTCCGCCCGTAAAACAGAAGTGGGCTTTAAATATCAGGGTTGGCGGGTTTTTGCCACCAAGTGGTTAAAAGCGGTTTCTACCATGGTTTTTACCATCCCAGCAAAAACTGGTTTTTGCCATGTTTTTACCCCTTTAGTAAAAAAAAGTGTCAAAAGTAGTCAAATATTCGCAAATTATAAAAGCTCCGCCTAAAAACGTCACATCGTTTACCTTGAAAATTCATCTTCACTTCTTATTTACCTTTCATACGCTTGTTTTCATAGTAAAAGATATTCTTCTCACATTATCTCTGCAAATTAATGCAACTGACTGTCTAAAATTAGTGTAGATTTTTGTGAGAAGAATCTTTTACTGTGAAAATAAAGTGTATGAAGCGGCTTGCTGGTTTTTGCCAAATTTAGCTGGTAATAACCGGAAAAAAAACGGTAAAAACTATGTTTTTGCCACAGTCCTGGCAAAAACCCAACCCTGGCTGAAATTGTTATACTTCATATACCGGGTGTCCCAAAAGTCAGGGGGTCACCTAGGTGATACATCT
>JAHWFP010112001.1:17554-50527 GCA_023313725.1 Lithobius niger
CTGAAAGTGAGGTTTCCAATAATTAGATTATTGACAAAAAATGAGTAAACCACGATCTAAAGTCATCTACCTGAAAGTGAGGTTTTCAATAATTAGATTATTGACAAAAAATGAGTAAACCTCGATCTAACGTGTGACATACTTTCAGAAACACTATGTACGGCATTTCAGAAGTATACTAAGAAGTCCATTAAGAACAAGAAGTAGTGGACTGGTTTAGATCTATCCAGCGTTTTGACGGATCACAGCGCCAGGATGTCAGACATTTATACTACAAAAAGCACCCCCTGCATTCTCAGCATATGGAATGCAAGTATCATACCTGCATTCCGAATACTGAGAGCATGATTAGCAAATATGTACGTTGGTGCATAGAACTGGGAAAAGGATCTAAAGATTCTCACAGGGTTCCCGCCAAAATGCCGAAATAATTTCCTTAAGTTTTCCAGGTTTTCCAAAATAGTTGAGGTAAATTTCCAGGTTACTTAACCGTAATGTTAGGAATGGAATTTTTTCGCACATTTTGGCAAGTTTTACTTGTTTTTAGGGCAAAAGAGTAGCCCTATTTAATGAACTTTTCGGTGTCAACACAGAAATACAAGAATAAATTTTGTTTTATCACAATATCTTAACAAAATGAGTAATGCATTTCGGACAATGTAGCTTCGTTTTTTCCCATGAGTTTTCCAGGTTTTTTTGTGTGACAAATCTGTGAATTCCCTGGGTTTTCCTCGAGTTTCAATGTAATTTAAATTCCCTGAGTTTTCCAGGTTCTCCAGGTTGGTGGGAACCCTGTCTTAGCTAGGGCCAAATTTTTATTCCAGTGTATTGGTTATAAATTATTAGAGTAGGGCATGAGTAGGGCAAGTGATTCGATCTAGTGCTATAGTGTCCGCGGCCTATCTTGAGTTCGCTGCAGAAGGAACACAGATAATCGATTGTACGTTTTTAGTAACAGAGTGCCTTGCTGATACCCAAGATGGTTACAAAAACAATGGCGGCCGTCGATTACAGCCGCCGTATCCAGGAAGACGTAGCCGCTCATAAAATACTTGCAGGACTCAAGATACGCCGCGCACACTTAGTGGCCATAGTCAGTTATAGTCCTTTCTTTACTCCGTTCTCTTCATGTACTCCTGATCATTTTAACAGGTTTATTCATATGTTAAAAAAAAAACATTATATTTGTAAGGCGACTCAGTGTAATCAATACTAAAGACATAATACTCTTTTTGTTTAAACTTATACGAGTAGCCTTTCAAACTTCGAACTCGTGACCTTTAGATTTGAAACAGGGATGAGTCTTAAGACATGTAATACTCAAACAAAACAACGCAAACACGATAATATTTTTCGTCATTATTAATGCTCACTTGTTCATTTGAAACTTGTTGGATTAGAACAATCAGTTGGAAATTCCACTTACGTAGTATTCGTAATTTGCAAGTTCGTTACGTATTCGTTAGCCGAATACTCCAGATGCACAAACACGTGCAGCTGAGAGTTGGCATGTATCAAAGGAAGAATGAGATTTCAATTAAACGGAATAGAAAAGCGTAGCAAACGCTTAGCCCCTATTTTTTTTAACGAAGGTTGAAGAGTGATTGCTAGCCAAGTTGCACGTTTTTAGCATAGATGCTTACAAATTGTTCTTGTAAACCTTGGTTTTTATATCCGAGACTGCTAAATTCGTCTGCTCTATTTCAGACAACAGACATGGCAGAGTGAGCGGGTTTAATTGGGTCTGTGGGTGATTTGGCATGAAACTGGAGTCTTTTGGGTCATTGGGCCAAGTGGGTCAAAATTGGGCCAAGGTCTCTGACCCAGTGACCCAATGCTCCCCTCAAAAAAAGTTACCCAATGGCCCATTGACCCAACGACCCTCAAACTCACCCCATCTCTGGCACTGGGATTTAGCTGGCGGTTGTGGTGAATGAACGGTGAAAACTGCAGCCTAGCTGCCTGAAGAAGCTGGTTTCTATGGCAACTGAAAGGGAAACCTAGGAAAAGTCCTCGCCAGACCTACCGGTATGGATAGTATCGACCTTTGTCAGGATTCATCAGTAGCTTTGAACGTTTCGTGCATTCCCCGCCATAGCCATCGTCAGGGGCGGACTGGCAATAGTGCCCCAACGGCCATTGGCCGGTGGGCCAACTGGCTGGGGGGCCACTTGAGTAAAGTTTTTTTTTATGTTTTATGGTAGTAACAAAAATTACTACTCCCTTTTTGGTGGGAAAAGGTTTTGCCCTTTTGTTATTAAAAAAAAAATTATGCGAAAATGTGAGTGGGCTGGGGTGGGGAGATAATCATTGGTCTTATAACGCCGAAACGCCGTCGCATTCGTTTCTAATACATCCCCTGTGAAACAATAGTCTGGTTAGCGAGCTAGCAAGCAGCACAACAATAATTCGTCCAAGGATGAATCAAGAGAGAAAAAAAATGAAAAGGGAGTTTGTCGATTTCAAATACGGAACCTTTTCTCAAACACCAAAAACTGAAAAGGTTTCGCCATTCTTTCATCTTTCAACGCTCCTAATTTTGAAAACTGGAGCATGTTGTAGCTTTAAAATGTGGAGTTTTTCGCAATAATACCTCTAGGCTTAGTCGTTTGGAATAAAACTGAGTAAAAGATTTCTCAATTTTTCACCTATTGATAGTCCATTAAATTTTTTTTTTTTTTTGCGTCCGGCAGCTGGCCCCACTCCTACTGCCCATATATACTTGAACATAGCAGTTCATCGTCATACATCATAACCTAAGAGACCCCCAATCGTCAATGGCTAACTGTGGGATTGCTTACATAATTCTAAACTGAACTTAGTTTAATTTAATATGGAAAGAAAATGTCTAAAAAAACAAGATGTAGTCACAATTAAGTTTTTACGAAACCTGCCATCCTGAAGAACGACTAAGGATAATCACCAAAATTCGCTCTGTTACGCTATTTTAGTGCTCGCTGGAGGACAGAAACAGGTACTAAAATAGCGTAAAATGCTTCAGCTTCCGGGCTTCGCAGCAACAGCACCCCCCCCCCCCCTGAAGTAGTGACCCCTTGCAGATCTGGGATCTGAGGCTTTTGGCTGCCAGTCCGCCACTGCAAACTATACATGCAATAATGGTACTAATAGCTTCAAAACCTTGTAAACACTCATATCATGGGGATCTGAGAAGGTGAAGCTTTTTTTAGAATGTTGACTGTTGAAAGTGTCATTTTGAGGTTCAAAAATGACATTTTCTTCCAGTTTGGTCAGTGTTTTTTCGTGACACGACACGGGGCACGCCACACTTTTCGAATCACCCCACATAGTCATTAGTCAGGCCTCTCAATTTAGGCATGGATTTTACTGATACATAATCATTATGTAATTAATGTAATAACACTACTTCCTTTTTTTTTAGTTTTTGTTTTAGCCCTCTGAATCAAAGCAAAATACATACAGTGTATGCTACTTCTAAAAAAAACAGCTTCAGAAACAACATGAAATTTGTAAAAATGGTATGTATGCATGCGCATGCGTTACTGTTTTGACGTTTATAGTTGCGTAAAGGAAAAGGTTGCTGAAGAACCATTTATACGAGCTATTTCTGATAAACCATTTCGACTATTGTACATCCGGTAGAACATTTGTAAATGAACAAAATACAATAAATAATTTACTTCAAAATTATCTGTAAAACGGCTTCAGGCCACGTGGGAAGCAAAAAAATGTCAGAAAAATATAGCAATTTGCTGCAGAACATAGGAGAGTTTTAGTGTTTAAAGACATTTGGTTTGTGAAACTTGGGATAGGGGGCCATTTTTTTTGGCCAGGCCGGTGGGCCAAGTTGCTGCCAGTCCGCCCCTGGCCATCGTGCCAGAAGTACTAACCGTAACGCTACCTTATACCCCAACTTCAGTAGCTACAAGCTCTATTCCAAACATTATCTCGGACCAAACCATGTTCGGTGTTTCCTGGTCAAATCCCTGGTATGTCCATCCCCTAACTAGACTTCTTCTTGTTTCTGTCTTAGGAAACATCTTATCTAATGAGGATCAAAATTGAGTCGCTTCATTTTAGGTTCATCTTGTGGTCTGTGTTCTCATCGACATGTAAAGTCGTTCTTGAGTAAGTGTGCCCATCCTAGTCTGTTGTGGATATGAACAGGGCCGGATTAACAAAGGGCAACAAGGGTAACAAGGGCCCAAGGCATCACTATTATTGGGGGCATCACCGCCGCTTCCAGATGAGTTTGTTTAGTTCACAAGTTCTTACGTACATGTTCCAAATTGAGGCTTACAAAAAAAGAACTCCCAACTCTTCATGATATCCTTCAAGTTATCAAGGACAACGAAGTAGAATACTCACATCCCAACGTTTAAATAGGTATTCGCATTGCCTTGATAACTCCTGTTAGCAACTCTGCAGGGTAATGGTTTTTTTGTTACCAAAAAAGCAATAAACAAATGAACTGAGGACGAATATACGCTCCCCCGATTACAATCTGACTCTGATGGCAATTCTAAGTGCCTTGAAACAGTATTTTGCTGAAGTCTCGACACATTTTCAAGACTAAAGTGTAGAGAATTCTACCGTAACATAGGAGGAAATTATGAACGTGAAACAATGCTGGGGTCAGTGATCAGTGGTGCGTCAGTAGTGCGGTATTTGAATCATTTAGTTTAATTTAATTAATTTTAGTTACGCACTAAAATGACACCCAATTTAGTAGGGCCTACATAGGTAAAATTATATAAATTAAACTTAATGGCTCTTCAATTAAACTTAATACCATACCCATTCTGTTTTCCTTAATATCTAAACATAAGCTTCGAGAAATGAAAATAGGGGAGGGGGAGGAGGAGACAATGAAACAGTATTGCCCAGGGCATCACAAGCCATTGATCCAGCCCTGTATGTGTACGTGTTCACAAATGTTAGACAGATTTCCAAGACTAAGAGGTTTGTTCTGTGGCCAGCCATCAACTGATTCAACTACAAGAAGTCTACGTTTCGATTCCTTCGGGCGGATGGTAGCAGCGTGGAGCAGAGTTGCGCCAGGGAAGAGTAAAGACCTAACCAGAATGGCTGCTCGCGGCAGCATCACGACGCGAGATGGTGTAAGAAAGACGTCAAAATCGATCGAGAAACGCACCACCAACCATGAGAATGCAGCAATATTTCACTTTGCATGAAATATTCGTCTGTATGGCTACGGCTTAAAACCTCATGTGTGTCGGCCGCATTGTTTATACGACCGAATAACGCAGGTCTCGATCCTAATTTTCATTAAAAAAAAAGAAAAAGATTAAAAAACGGAACTTAGCGTTAATTTAAATTGAGTAACAAATGAAGAGAACAGCGGCTCCAATGTTGTGACTGCTGTTCGTCAGCGACGATTTTCAGGGGCGGGGTGTTGGGGTGTCGCATCCCTCCAACAGTAGTTTAGTCGGCAAAACAGTGGAAAAATGTAATAACGGTCTGTTTTTGCTAGAGTCGGGAAACTTACTGGTCGTGTCACTCTTGTCAAATTTGTACGGCAACAATTTACGTTTGATAATACCAAGAATACACATGTTCATGCTAATACCTAACTTTAATTGGAATCACATTGGCCTTGCAGTTTTCCGAAAGAACTACACCCCACTCAGATGCAACACTGAATGTGCAGTGCTGGTTAGGTTTCTTTCACAGGGGATTGTAGCGTTTGGCACGCGGCCCTTGTGTTTTCGGGAGGGTTTACGCCATGACAATTTTCTCGCTCACTAGCTTATACTTGGTTAATAGTAAATCTGCTGGCTGCTACTCGCCTTTGCCGGAACATGAGGCTTTCGAGTTGTCTGTATGTGGTTACCAATGCAACGAAGCGGACCCAGATTCTTTCCTCGTGCCTCTTGACACGAAGTACGATGCGTACGGCATAACACCGTCGATTTCTGACAACACAAAAGCAATTTTAACTGCAGTGAGCCACGGCGCACCAATTCCTGAATGTCAGCATTGGATGGTTTGTTTTCGATTCGATAACCCCCGAAATGGACGCCATGTTGGATTTTGAATTCTCGTTGCGAGTAGCTATTTATTCTATCGTCGTCTGATTGCTGCTGGAAGCAGTTTTTTTTTTTTTTTTTTTTTGCAAGAATAGCAAATTTTGGAAAGAGCGAGAAATGGCAACAATGCTGCACCAATGTTTAAAATTACTGTTGCACTTTCTGTAAAAAAAGGTGCACGGATTACAAACAAAAACGTCAAGTGTGCCGTAAAAAAAGGGGGATATATGATTGAATGTTCACTTGTTAAAATGAACACGGATAAAAATTGATGAGTTTTAATTGAAATAATAAAACAGTGTACAATTGAGAAAATTCCATCTGTTTAGGTACTGTTGTGCTTTACCAATCATAGATTTAAAACGTAAAGCACAACAGCACCTAAACAGATGGAATTTTCTCAATTGTACATTTTATTATTTCAATTAAAAATCATCAATTTTTATCCGTGTTCATTTTAACAAGTGAAAATTCAATCATATATCCCCCTTTTTTACGGCACACTTGACGTTTTTGTTTGTAATTTATAATACATTTAATTATTTATGTACTGCCGCATTCATTTAGTAGAAACTGGAAACTATTCTTAAATGAATAGGGCACCTTTACGCACCGACTCTTCTTTGAATTCTCGCAGCTAGAAGCTAGAAATCATCTGAAATTCCAATATGGCGGTGGTTTTAGCTCTGCCAGCTCCCAAAGCAGTTAATAGTGTGAGTTCAAAGCGACTGAGAAAATTGTTTCGTCAGGAGAAATTTTTTGCCTTATTGTCACGGATTATAAGACTGCAAGCATTTACTCAAACGATGTCGGGTTTAGCTAATCCAGATAGCGTTGCTACCATGGCAACGACACGTTAGCCATCGCGATTAAGGGTGCGTTTACGCAACGACTCGCCCTTGCATTTTCGCAGCTAGAAGTTAGAAATCCTCTGAAATTCCAACATGGCGGCAGTTTTATGGTAAAATCCACCCACATTAGTCAGTGGAGAAAGTGTTAGCGATGCGACGAGCCTCTTCACACCTGTGTTGAAGTTGGATTACGACAGTAGACAAGATGTAGTACACTTTTTTCCCACCGTTAACCAAAACGTTTTAGGAATGAAAATCTCTCGGAAAGTATTCAGGGACGGTATTCAGTCATACATACTTTTCTTGAAATAGTAAAAAATGGTCGACTGGTAATTTCAGCAGATCGCAAACATTCGCAGCAACTTGTCTTCCACGCGTAAGTAGTTCCAACATGGCGGCGACGACAACAACAGTGCAAGCGATGGATTCTTCAGCATCATTTTACAAGTGTCATCCCCGTCAAAAGCCCCTTTCCATTTCCCAAAAGCAAACTGCAATGAATGTCTACAGCCAACTGCGCCAGCGTGATCCAAAGAAATCTATCGACGAAGTTGCGAAAGACACAGGATTGTTGTGCGGCGTGTCCGAAGCTGCCATCTATCGTTGCCGAAGCGAATTCAAAGTAAGTGGTCGGTGTTTGACTACGGTACGCCAAGCAAACGCAAGCTGAGCAACTGTACGAAAACACGCATGCAAAAATACGATGAATTTACGCTATCAGCGATTCGGAAAAGAGTTGATGATTTTTATCGCAATGAGACATTCCAACTGTTAAAAAAGTGACATCTGCCGTAAACGAAGACAATTCTCTCTCTGCCAAATTTTTCATGGTCAACAATGCGGCGGCGAATCATGATAGATTTGGGGAATGCTTTCCGTAAACGTCAGCGCTACAGTCTGCTCATTGAACGAGACGATATTGTTTTATGGCGGCGGAGGTATTTGCGTGCCATAAAAACTTACGTTAAAAAAAATAATATTACTATTTGGATGAAACATGGGTGAATGCTGGCCACACGAAATCAAGTGTTTCGGACAGATACGACTGTGAAGAGCAAGTGTGATGCATTTCACAAAGGGTTGACAACTGGTTTAAAAGCACAACTGGTTCAAGGAAAGGAGGATGGCTCATTATTTTGCATGCTGGAGACGACGATGGATTTGTACCTGCCGCCAATCTCGTTTTTTTAAGCAAGGAATGGAAAGGGCGATTACCATTAATGGACGGAGATAGATTTGAGATGTGGTTTGAAACTTAGCTGCTGCCTAATATACAACCAAACAGTGTAGTGTCATCGTATTGGATAAAGCTTCACACCATTCTGTGAAGGAGGAAAAATACCGACGAAGAGTTCACGGAAAACTGACATGCCAGCTTGGCTGCAAGAAAAAAATATTGCGTTCAATGACACAATGTTGAACCGAGAATTGTACGCATTAATTGAAGGTGCAAAACTACAGTACGACCATTATCGTATCGTAACACCCTTGTTGCACTCCACAGACACATCGTTCTCAGACCTCCCTACCACTGTGAACTGAACCGTATAGAAAGGGTGTGCAGTCAAAGGTTGGTATAGAAAGGTGTGGGGTTGGTTGTTGAAAGGTTGGCATTTCAAGTAAATGGATCAAGTGACGAAAACTCCAGTAATTCTGAATGAAGCGAAGTAAGGATTGGAGTAGGCTACGACATTCGTTACAGTTTGTCTCCCCCCCCCCCCTCCTCAAAACAGCCTTTTTTAAAGGCCAAATCAAAACGTCCCTTCCCAGGGCCAACAAATTTGGAAAGACAGAAATTATTCCAATTTAATAAAATTTGGTATTGAAGAAATGACATACACACCATTAATCGTTAAACAATAATAATAATAATAATAATAAAGACATGCTATGGTGTCACACTACCGTAAAAAATATGAAATTGTTAGTATTACATGAAAAAAACTTCGCGCGAGTGCATTGTTAAGCTGTTTCTGCGTCGTTGTTTTAGCTCGCGGATGAATATAAACAGATTTGTGGTAATTAGGCTTTGGTCGCGTCGCTAACACTCTCTCCACTGACTAATGTGGGTGGATTTTACCATAGCTGCACCGAGTCGCAACGAAAGCAGTCAATATCACGAGTTCAGAAGCGACTGGGAAACTTGGTTCGTCAGAAGAAATTCTTTACCTTATTGTCACGGATTATAAGACTGCAAGCATTTACTCAAACGATGTCGGATTTATCTAATCCAAATAGCGTTGTTACCACGGCAACGACACTTTTGCCATCTCGATTAAATTCTAGCTGCGAGAATGCAAAGGCGAGTCATTGCATAAACGCGCCCTAAATTCTAGCAGCGAGAATGCAAAAGCGAGTTGTTGCTTAAACGTGCCCTAACGGTTGACTAGCAAATAGCGTTCGGCGAGCGCGGTGGTTTCTGTGCGCAAATCCGCCCTTCTTTCCTGCCGAATACAAGACGGGCAAGATGGCGCAGCGAGCACCTGCATCGACACTCTAGAATGAGAAAAGCAGCTCCATGACGAAAATACGAAAGGCAAATGTAGTTTACACCGTCCAACTTTTAGTCTTCCTGGCGCCCTTCGTTCATTACTGTTGCGTCTAGGAATAAAATTTAAGGCCAAGAATTTCAATACAGCCTCAGCTTGCCTAACCAAGAACGTTGTAAAATGAGGAATGATTTACGCTAAGTTTTGGTAAAAGGCCAACATTTCTTTTTACGACACTGCAGAGGAGAAAGAAGGAAGATGCAAATAGGCCTTCTTCCGTTTTCAGAATTCGATTGTATTCACTAGCTGCGGCAGATCCTGAAGATTGGTCAAGCATGGCTTAGCACGGCCCAAGGACACCCACCCACCACACAAACGGAACAGGCCATTTGTAAGATTTTATTGGCGACAATTAAGCAAATCCAATCATCTCAGCAGATAGGCCAA
Source organism: Lithobius niger (assembly GCA_023313725.1). Classification (NCBI taxonomy): domain Eukaryota; kingdom Metazoa; phylum Arthropoda; class Chilopoda; order Lithobiomorpha; family Lithobiidae; genus Lithobius; species Lithobius niger. Next base: position 27,371 of record JAHWFP010112001.1, read on the forward strand.
GGTTTAAATGTTTTACGGATGCTGGTAAACCCGTTTGTTCACGAAATCGAAACAGACACGGCAGGCATACATGTTTTAGCGTAAATAACTTCGTCCAAACGTTTGACAGCCTGTGTTACAACTAAAGTACAAATAAAAAATAGGCAATAAACACTATAGACAAGGTATAAAAATAAACACCCGTCGTAGCAGTTTCGTGTCTCTCTTCACTAGAATGTGTTGAATGGGCTCACCTCCCAGCTACGAGGACGAACACTTGTAAGTTGTCAATGCGAAAATGTGGCCTTCAGCAATGTCAATTATTACAAGCATGTGAATTCGTATTTCACTATTAAACGACGAACCACAAGGAAGCCAACATCGTGAACAGCTCAGAATGACAAGTGAGATAAGGTAAGATAAAAGATGTCGAGCCGAGACTCAAAGGCACCCCCCCCCCCAATCCTCACAAAAACGGATCAAACCCGCCAAGCGTCAAGTCGAGTCTTAAAGTTATTCAAACGAGGGAGCAGAAACAACATGTTCAGGCAGGCTGCTCCGTGGGAGCACCGCCCACTCTATAAAAAAAAGCAAAAGCGGCAGTTGAGTCTTGACGTCAGACCTTGTAGCTTGGGATTGTGGCTACGACTGAAGGTGAAGTTCCGGTAAAAGAGGGGAAGAAGAGTCGAAGTCAAAGATATTAGAAAGGCGGTGACACGTTAGAATAAGGTCGCCCCTGTCATACATGTCACCACTCCATGAGGTTTTTTTTTTTTTTGTTGACAGTTTTCGAGTTTGTCCAAGGAGTTTGCAAAGCAGGGCCTATGATTTGGGAACAATAGTCCAATGCAGGTCGAACATATGTCTTTTTTTTTCCCCAATTTTTTTACACGGGCATTCCCTATTGAGGAAGTCTAAATTATTTAGTACACCTTGCTGGATTTAACGTGTGCATGCTAAGCTATTTATTCTTTCAATATTAAAAAAAAAAATTGTTTATGTTATCTGAGCAAACCAATGCTCGTACAGAACAACTAGCTCTTTAACTTTCTAGATATTTTAGAGGCAAATAAGTGTAGTAAGGAGGATCACAAACCACGGATTCAAACCGGAAAACCTCAGATCTCGGTAGAAGCCAGCAGAATGCATTCCATAGAGGCTTGGGGAGTGTGGTAGTTTCTCACATTACCCCAGACTGGCAATGAGCGTTAAATTAAAAATAACTATTAGACTTTATTTACTGCGTCCCGCAGTGTGTGATCCTTTGCGCGCTTACAATAATCGTGACATTTGCTGGTTTAAGCCAATAGAAGTTCTTGATATTTTTGAGTTCTTCACACACACAGAATTTGAAAAAAATACAATAAAAAGTAAAACCAGCATAATTTATGGATAACACCGTGTCAAAAACATGTGACGTTTCGACCCGCTGCGGGGACTTGTCGGAACACGGTTCTAACATGCTGAGATGATTTACACCCATCATAAATGTATACAACGTTTGCAAACAAAACTGTTCGAACATCAAGAACTTCTATTGCCTTAAACCACCGACTTGACCAACGTGCATCAGACTGCTAATCAAGTAACAAACTTACTTCTTTAAAAACACACAAATGTTAGTCCCTCTGGTAGTGACTCTGTTTGACGTTTCATTGAAACTAGAACAGTTTTTCGAGTGAATACTGGAAAATGTAACTACGACTTAAGCGTTCCCATCCTGTGGCGCTGTTATTACGTAGTACATCCTGTGATACTATTCAAGGATTCACAGAAAAAAAAAATCTGCGGATATGGGATGTTCCTGTAATCTCTTTCATTGAGGAAAATGGCCACACCTGTGCTTGTTGGAAAATTGTGAATGCTTACTTTCGACAAAAGTAATCGCGGTACTTTATTCCCGTTACGTATGACTCTTGCAGCCCTTTGCTGTGTTAGCAGTTAATTCTATCGGTAATTTTCACTGCTTACAAATACCAGCTGAGATAAATGGTTGTATCTAGACTCATTAAGAGAAGTTAGTTCGTGCCCCCGTGGGCAAGAGTGGGCTCAGTTCACATAACCACTAGGCGAACTCTTAAAACTATTTATTAAAGTAAATTGGAAATAAGATATTAGCGAAAATCACACATTAGAAATAAACCAACTTCAAGTGTATAACATTCTGTGATAAGTTTATGTCGATGTCGATTTCGAGATCATCCAAGCTGTACCATCTAAACTATACGCAAGACAGGGACATAAAGTAAATTATAAAGCTGTTAAGGGCCATGAAACCTAGCCCACGCAAGACGCAGAAAAGAAAGTAATTAAAGGTCCCGGCCTGCCTATAACATTCCGCGTGCCTTATAACAGCCACGAAGAGAAGATCGCCATCAGCACATTTACCAGCGCTAAGGTCGGCTGAGGTAGCTGCGTTCCCCGCAGCGAGAAACGTAGCTGCTGTCTCGGTTGGCTTTGTGAATAGTACACGAAACAGCATCAAGTTAGAGATTGTGCCGTCACAAACCGGAATGATTCTCGTATTTTAACATCACAATTTATAATTTTCTACGCTAGTGTCTTATAATTTTGCTTCGGCGATCTATTGGAATAATTAATTTTAATTTTTACGACATTATACTTTTACTTTTTTGATCCCATGGTAATTATCAGAAAATTACTACATGCACACGCAGAGATGAAACGTCATGATTATTGGAAGCGTGCAAAGGATCATACACTGCGGGACGCAGTAAATAAAGTTAACAATTATTTAACAGAAAATCTCCTAGACGCCACATTTTAAAACGGATTTTTACCAAGGGATTGACTAACGGTAAGTAAATAGACCTTTGGGGCCGTACTTGATGTGGAGGATCGAGAAAAATGGCGCTGGGAGGTCCTTTTAATCATGTTAAGGGACACGAAACCAAGCACACACAGGAAGCAGAACACAAAGCAATTAAAGCTGTTAAGGGACATGACACCAAGCCCACACAGGAAACAGAAAAGAATTTAATTAAAGTAAATTAGAAAGCTGTGAAGGAACATGAACCAAGTCCAAGCCAGAAGCAGAAAAGAAAGAAATTAAAGCAAATGAGAAAGCTGTAAAGGAACATAAAGCCAAGCTCACGAAAGAAACAGAAAAAAACGCAAGAGATATGGGCAAACAAAACAATACTACATTACAAACAAAAACGTCAAGTGTGCCGTAAAAAAAGGCACACTTGACGATTAAGGTTTCACATATGATTGAAGTTGACATATGATTGAAGTTTCACTTTACTTGTTAAAATGTACGCACACTGATAAAAATTGATGATTTAATTCAGTACACTGCATAATAAACCACTGCACACTCGCTCCTACCCCGTGAGTGGGTTCCGTGAAATTCACACATTCGTTTGCTTGTATCTCCTCTGTTTATGAAGGAATTTCTTGTTCTGTTAACTTTGTGGCGTGGGCTTAGTTAACTTCAATTCCTATTCTGATTTACTTCACGTCTTTATGTTGTTTAGTTTGGATTATAGATTTTGGATGAACTTGAAAGTATACAGTCCAAGGTTAGTTAAAGTTTCGTAAACGGATTCCCCCATGGTGCTTCCTAAGTTCCTATAGAGCAGCGTCAAGTGACGTCATATTGGCTACGAGACACCATTTGAAGATAATAGCTACAAGGTGCACTGGATTAAAATATAAGGGAAGAAAACGGCACTTCTAGTAAAGACAGTACTTTAAGAGCGGATTTCTTAGGCTTAAAATAACGTTGTTTTCTCCAACAGCAAAAATCGCGCGTAAGAATCCGCTTAAGAAATCCAGTCTAATAGCACTGGCGTCAGTGAGACGACCTTCTTTTTTCCCTCCAGTGCCCCTTGCAGCTAACCCAATTACTGGCTCTACCATAGAGTTATATACAATAATACTACGTCATGTCACTGCCCTACACGGGTATGCTGTTATTAACAACTAGCACTCACTCCGTTGCAATTTGTTTTGCATTGGAAGGTACTTTGAGGACAAACTGTATTCATCGTGCAGTTGCACAAGCACTACTGTTACGCCGACAACGGCAGAAAAAGATGACGTATAGAGCATAGCCATGATGGCTACCGTTTCTGTGCCCTGCTACTGCGTGGTGTGTCAAAATGAATTTAATTTTGAAAGCAAGAACTAACAAAAATGTATTTTTAATTTAACTTTTCAGGCAATTATAACAGACCTCACTTACAGGTGAAAATTTCAATCGTTTTTATTAATGACTCGCCTTATGAAAATTATTTGTATGCAAAGCAAACATCACAATGGAAGCATTTTGTCTGAATTTAATGTGTGCTGAGTAATCGTTATTAAGTTCACGTTTTCGAAATCCATTACAAATAAGCGCTTAATCTTAATCTTTTCAATCTTTTAGTTAATGTCTTTCTTACAAAACTTATTAAAAAATTAAACAAAATAAATTTTAAGCTAACTGCAGAGAGATGAGCAAAGTTCTCAGCATGAAAGATAGGAGATGCGCCCCCCTGCCATTAGGGGTCAGCAAGCGGCTTGCGAGCCACGAGGTGGCTTGTTTTCTTAAACTTGACCCTATTTTTTTTCCAGGTAATCATACCAAACAGATCAATACGTTTGACTCATCTTTAAACTCGCTGATCCAGTATTTTCGTATGAAGCATGCAGGGTTGTCGTCACGATTATAAACAAGTGCTCACGATTATAATCACTTGATTAAAATTGAAATTCGCCTGATTATAATTAGGGACCAGGTTTGACACGAAACTGTTGATATACAAGTACTCAAGTACTTAAACAACCAAAATAAAATACACTGCTGTTGAATCTTCAGCAGTAGGATACGAATATCTTCTAATGTTTTGGCCTGATCCATAAAAAAAAAAAAAGCAACCGACCAGGAACAAACAAAGTAGGAAAATTATTGGCAACATTTAAATCCTTTAATCCACGAAAAAACGTATGGACTTATGTGCTTGTCGGAGGCAGCTTACGTGACTGTGTTCATTTAAAGGGACACCCGGCCTGCCTTATAACATCCACGCGCAGTTCGTCATACACGCATTTACCAGCGCCAAGGTCAGCTGTGGTGGTACCTACGTTCCCCGCAGCGAGGAAAGTAGCTGTTGTCTCGGTTGGCTTTGGGAATAGTACACGAAACAGCATCAGGTTAAAGATTGTGTCGTCACAAACCGGAATGATTTTCGTATTTTAAAATCACACTCTTATAATTTTTTAGGCTAGCGTATTATAATTTTTCTTCGGCGATCTATTGGCATGATTGCTTTCAATTTTTACCACATTAGCATTTTAGATTTTTGATTTCATAGTAATTATTAGCAAACGATGAAAATTAGTGCATGTGCACACACAGATGAAACTTCAAGGTCATTGTAAGCGCGCAAAGGATCATATACACGTAGGATACAGTAAATATAGTTAACAATCATTCAACAGAAAATCTCCTAGACGCTAGGTTTTAAAACGGATTTTTACCAAGGGATTGACTAATGGTAAGGAAATAGACCTTTGGGGCCGTACTCGATGTGGAGGATCTAGAGAAATGACGCTGGGAGGAATGTTCTTTTAATCGGCAACAATTATAGCACGAAGGAAAAATTGTTGTTTCTTCCAGGGCTAAATAATAAAACGTGGCACCGCTAGCAAGTTTTCTGAATCTGGCAACGTTTAGCGATATCTGGTACTATCCAGCACTTGCTTGCACCAAGCGAAGGAATGCATAACGCCATTTCTTTTAACGTAACAAACAAGCCACGATCCTCCTTAATTATTGAGTGAAAATTTGGTACGTCCTCGTGCACCTGTGAGCAAACTGCAAAGGCTAACAACGTCACTGCCGCTAAATGGAGCCACGGTTTTTTCGTATGAATTTCAATCATTGATAGTGCAACTTTAATTTAGCGAAAGAGCTTGGCGTTTGTTATCACGACTTCAAATGGCCGAAAAGCTTGGCGGGATTCCTTAACAAGTTTTGTTTTGGAGAGATTTCATCTACCTAAAGAGAAAAAAAGGGCAAAAAACGTAAAAAAAAGGGGGTTGGGGCACGTGCCCCAAGCGCCTCAATGTGCGGACTACCCTTGATTAATTTTATGAATACCTCAGAAAGAGAAGCCAGTTCAGTTCGGTATTATAACACCGTGGAATAACGCGAATTTATGTAAACCCAGTTATTTTCGCGGTCATTTTGCGACCAACACGCATTTCTCCTTTGCAGCTGCGTATAGACTAACAGCCAGAAGAAATACCTTATATGTTAGAAACGTCCAAGTGGTCAGCCGCCGAAACACGAACTAGCAAGGTTATTTAGGTCTGAGAAGCAGATTTTTAGGCCGTGCAACTAACTGGCTGCTCCGATTGTCTACATCGCTCCAATCGAGAGGTGAATTGACCTCCCCCACCCCTCCCGGAGAGGAAAAAGGAGGATGGGGAGGTGAGGGAGGAAAGTCGAACACGTTATTGTAGATGAATCAATAAATAAATACAAATATCTGTCAATAATATCGAGCTTCTCAAGACTCAAAATAGACCTGATTTTGACTTACAAAATAATTCATGGTCAACGGCCAGCTGTACTTCCTTTTTTTTTTTGAGATGAGAACCGAATCTAGAACTTGGAGACACAGTCTGAAAGTGATAATTCTCGGTTTTGAGTTAAACTGCAGGAAGTCTTTTTTTTAGTATTCGTATTGCTCCAGTTTGGAACTTTCTGAGCGAAAACATTGTTACGGCCCCTTCAGTGGCTGTATTCAGACGACTTCTTAATAGTGGCTGTTTAAAGTCACATCTGAAACTCCCAGAGTTTTGTCCCTGACTATTTTTCAGTGCAGTTTACAAGGAAATAATTGGCAAAAGACGAAACCGAACACCACATGAGCAAATGCCCGCGTGTGGGTTCAAGAATCGCACATAAAAAAAAAAAACTGAAACATTTTCTTAAAAAATAGGAATAAAAAGAGTACTTAATGTGGAAAATAAGTTTTCCATATCAAACAAAGCATGATAAAAGGTACATGCATCCATGTTGGCTATCCTGTATGGCTCAGTTTTGCGACATGTGTTCAAATGTACGTACAGTAAATGTTGCAACACATTCATTTTCCTGTTTTTTCTTTCGTGCGAGATGATTTTGTGACAGTAACTCTAACCTGTGTAAATGTTGCAAACGCTGTTTTTAACGGGTCGCACGACATACCGGAAGGATTTATGTCCCTTTAAGAACAAATTAAGAAGAAAAAAAAAGTGGAAAAATGTACCAAGTACCAGAAAACAATGCCACCAAATCAGAAACCGTTGCCAGTATTAATAAGCATTGCGAAGCTCATATGGTTTTGATCTAATATCCACTTAAACAATGTTTCTTGAACGATTTAAGCCGATTATTAAAGGGCAAATACATCCATTTTTACATCATGCTTTATACTTTTGGATCATTTACACAATAACTAAACACAAGAATTGCGGTAAGAATACGTTACGTAAGTCCGATACAACAATTTAGTTATTGCATCACCAAAACACGACATGGAGACCGCCATTGTTTTGCTGGAACGCGCAGAAATTAATGCCGATTTCGAGCTCTATTGGCTGTGAGAGCTCGAGCGTCTGACGGCCTTAGCTGCGGCCTTAACTACGGCATTACAGTTGTAGTAGCCAGCTAAGGCCGTCAGACGCTCGATGCAATAGAGCTATCTCAATCGGCTGCGAGTCGAAATCGAAAAGTGACATCAATCGGCATTAATTTCTGCGCGTTCCAGCAAAACAATGGCGGTCTCCGTGTCGTGTTTTAGTGATGCAATATCTAAATTGTTGTATCGGACGTACGTAACGTATTCCTACGGAAAAAGTCTTTCCATAGCAACTTTTGGTGGGACGATATAAAAACAGGACTCATTCCTAATATGGTAATCCGTCACGAGACGAGTAGAAAAATGAGCACTGTTTTTACAAAAATCTCAGTGAATCATTAGTCCATAATACAGACTTACCGAAACTTTTTTTTTTGTTAATGTATGATTTTCGCTGTTGTGTATAGTTTCCTTTGTTCCTACATAATATTATAACAGTACTAGTAGTTGTACCCGGCTTTGCCCGGAGTTATGTTTTACCCGTGGTTGTTTCCCAGTTTTCGCTCAGTGTTGCCTGAACGTACAGTGCCACGGGCAGTTTTTTTTCCTGTAATACTCTCCCATTCATGCACGACGTCATTTAAGACATGCCTCTGCGATGACCACGCAGAGCAAATTGCTCGTCGAGGCAACAATGTTCCAGTTTCAACTTCTTTTCAAGGCAGCAAATATAACGAGGGTATTATCTGAGATCAATTTTATAATTTATTTAAAGGTCCAAGACCATACCTCGCATCTAACTTACGGCTAACTTGCTCTAACTCACTCCATACCAAACAGAGCCCATACAGTTCCCTTAAATAGCCCGAGACCATTTTCAACTTCTAGCCAAAGAATTGACACACTCGATCGTTTTCATTGTAGAGGTTCCCATTTCGGGGGTCGTCAGCATTGTCTTCGTTTCTGCTATGAGACTTTAGTTTATAATGTAAGGTGGTCAGAACAGACCATCAGCGAAATGTAATGTGTGCACCTGCAAGTATTTATCGCATTTGTGATGGATGAAATTTGCATTAATTTTTTTTTAAAGTTCTGTGGGACTTGGTTTGCCGCAGGATAGGATCTTGACGGGTAGTCGAACACCTTGGATCGTTGGCCTGTGCTTACTCTCGTTGTCTGGCTTCCACAGGGGAGCTCGCACAACGTTCACAGTACACGTTGGGACTTATTGTTCTTGAATTTTCGTTCGAGGAACGTGAGCCGGGTTCGAACCGGCAAAATTACTTCATCACCAGATCACTACCATGCCTTTACCGACATGGTTCACTGGCTCGAATCCCTCTCAGCTGCATAATGGCCAATCATTTAAAGGGCAATTACACCCATTTTTACATGCATGTCTGACTTTTGGATCACTTACACAATAACTAAACACAAGAATTTAGGTAAGAATACGTTACGTACGTCCGATATAACAATTTAATTAATGCATCACCAAAACACGACACGGAGGTCGCCATTATTTTGCTGGAACTCGCAGAAATTAATGCCGACAGACGGATCTCTTCGATTTCGACTCGCAGCCGATTGAGATAGCTGTATTGACTGTGAAGAGCTCAAGCGTCTGACGGCCTTAGTTGGCCACTACACTGCCGGACAGCTAAGGCCGTCAGACGCTTGAGCTCCGCACAGTTAATACAGCTATCTCAATCGGCTGCGAGTCGAAATCGAAAAGTGACATCTGTCGGGATTAATTTCTGAGCGTTCCAGCAAAACAATGGCCAACTCCGTGTCGTGTTTTGGTGATGCAATAATTAAATTGTTATATCGGACGTAAGTAACGTATTCTTACCGCAATTCTTGTGGTTAGTTATTGTGTAAGTGATCTAAAAGTCAAACATGCATGTCAAAATGGATGTAATTGCCCTTTAAGGTTCAAATATGGAGCCGCCCTGGTCACGGTTTTCACCTTCGTAACGAGTTTAGGCCTCGCAGATCTCCAATTAAAAAATATTGTTTAAAAAATAGGTTGTAAATTAAAAAATTTAGGTTTTTGTAGGTTATTTTTTCAGCACGTATATTGGCTTTTATTTATTTTTTTTATCTGTGTCATTCAGCATATTTAAGAGGCAAATAAGGTGATTTGCTCTTGTTTATTACAATAACAATTTGCTTCGCTCACTCTATTGATAACGATCCACGTTTCATTATAGTTTAGTGGATTTCTTTCTGGTTAGTTTGCCTGGTCGAACTTTTGACGTCTTGAGAGAAGTTTTTCGCGTACTTGAGGATCAAAAAAATAAAGTTACAGCAATAAAATAGGCCTACTCGAAGCGCAACATCATCACCTTTCATTTGGCGCTCCTAATCTCAACTTTGTAGGTGCCTTAGTTCAAGAGCAGTCGAGGAATGCAACGCATCGGTCTGGAAACAGGTTTTAATAATATAGTTTTTTTTATAGGTAATGCAGGTTAATTTGGCAAAACAATAGAGTCAAAATTAAGATATAGCTTTTTATATGTTTTATAGGTTTTTATACGTTGGCTGCATGCGACCCCTGCGAGTTCAGTAAGTCATCTTTATACATATGCACTGACGAGTGTGCGGCCGTATCGGTAAAGGCAGTACGGCACTGATCTGATGATGGGCTGATTTGCCAGTTCGAATCCAGGTCATGTCACTCGAATGAAATGTAAGTGCAGAATGGTGACGAACTGTAACGAGTTGTCACGGATCTTACAATCACTACTCCTGCATTCGGGCCTAGAGCTCGAGTCCCTGTTCGGGCGCCAATTTGTAGTGATTTCATGACCATTACTCCCGGGAAAACTCAGTCGGACACATTCTGTTGTTCGAATAACGATTTATATATCCACACTCTGTGTGCTGCAGAGGGTGAAACAATGTCCAAAAAAAAAGCGGATTGCAGACGAAGCCATGCTGTTGCACTATACAATTACTAGGCGGGAATGTATAGCCAGGTCACGTGACTAGCGTGCCTTGTGGGGGTAGTGGAAACGGGGGTTTCAACGTGACACGGTGCGCGATTTTCACCTACCGTTATGAGTTTATGCAATTATTGCGCTATTTCAGCCTTGAAGTTTAACCCCGAATGTTGTTTTCAGCCGTAATTTTGCCACACGTGTATCTCGACAGATTTCCACAATCTACACTTAACGAACAGCCCACCTAAGCCTTGAAATATCAAATCTATCATTACATTGCAATATCGCAATTTCTCCACAGCTGTTAAAGAATTGTAGGGGTCAAGACGCGACCCCTATACTAGTAGGACTAGGCAATTCTGATGTTTACGTATCCCCGTCCTAATTTATTTTCAATTATTTTTTATACACGGTAAATTTCGGGCCTCCTGCGTCATAAATTTTGCTTCCAGGCCTCCTGCCCACTTGGTTCCAGAACCTTTACGTTCTCACTATTTGCGACACTGGTTATACACGGGATATTTTCCTATTCTCCGTTTGGTTAGTACGCCTCTTGTAGCAATGTAACCCAATTTGGAGTTAATCTTGTGATTCATTACCGCCACTCAAAAATTCACGATATCCATCCGCGGTTTTAACACTTAAACGTTAGCCTACCTGTCTGCGCGAATTCCTAGCTGTTAGTTCTTTAAACGACTAACAACTGATTGACACGGTAAAAAAAAAATAAAAAAAAAACGACCATCGGAATTTTCGGTATCGCATACTGCATTGCGTCAGATCGGTTCGTAAACACCAACCGCTAATAAATAATTGTTGATTTAGCTTACGGCACCAAGACAAATAGATTACACGTTAATCGGTAGACCGATCAAAACAGGTGTCAGCCCTTCTACCATATCGTGTTCACATACATATACACACACACACGTACGGATTGACAACACACGACCTCAAATCAGGGTAAACTTTACGCGTATAGACGTCGTAAATCTACTACCGTAACAAATCTTATCAAATACCCCACGTCATATACTCGAGTCAATGTCAGCCGTATCACGACCTCCAAAGCATTTTTTTTCCATCGTACAATTCCAGCGCTCCGAAGCGGTTCCGATGAAGATAATGTTATGGTGATGGTTGCCATGTCTTTGGCTCAGCACGTGGGAGGGGGGAGGGTCTCCATTCAGTGAAAACGCTAAAAAAAAACACTTTCCATTATTACCCCTTCCCCTCCCGACGCCTAAGCAACATCCCCTCGCCCCCACATAACAATGAATGACAATGTTATCGCAGATGTCATTTTTTACTGCGCACAAACACACACATACATACGTACACACACACACATGGTGAATTGATCTTACCTTGGCGACACTGACTGAGAGCTAGCTAGAATTGTGCTCCGCAGTGACGTCATATCAGCGCTCCCAGCTAGAGCTCATCGATTGCTGTTCCACCCAGCCAATACCAATGCAGTACAGCGACTGCAGCTCACAAGACACGAGGCGACGTGCCGTTGAAACAACAAACCAAAACAAACCGGGGAAAGCATTATTTTCTCTCCCACTACCTCCCAACAACAGTTCCCGTGCCATACCCCGCGGTCTGAATACAAATTGGCTGTAAAACGGCATTTGCCACACAACAACAGCTGATGCGTGCAATTCACAATCGCCTTATAGCTTACGCAAGGCCAGAAAGAACGTAATTATTGTAATGTGATGTTCTGGAGGCCGGTTGCTCTGTTCTGTGTCTTGTACCGCTGAAAGCCTGAACCCTCACAGAACAACACGTGACCGTCGCCGTTCATTGCTTGTTCAGTCATCAAACGCTTCCTTTTTGGCGCCTGGACTGGACGGGTCGGGAAGGAAATAAATTTTCCCGTCCCTCAGTCAGTCCCAGTTTAATTAAACGCACTATATTAGTTTCGACATTAACTCCCACACGGCTGTGAGGATGGAAGGAAGGATGGTGTTACATTTTTCACTTGCATCTGGTGGCTTGTTATCTGTGTCATTTTTTTCCCCCTCTCGCTTTCATGTGTTTTATTATTATTTTTTTTTCCTGGTCGCCTTTCATTTTTTCGCCTTAGGAAACAACCACCGCCGAGTCTAAGAATAGAGGACTGCTCAAAGCTAAATGCTGATGGATAGAACGAAGAAGATTTTTTTTTCTTTGATAGAAATAGTCTTTTGGACGGGTATCAACTTGGGACTTTTCCACCGTCGACTGTGGACTTGCTCTTCGACTACAGGGGATCCGTCGAGTCTGCGCTCATAAAATGGCGCAAAATGGGCTACAAAACAAATTTAAATGAGATGATACGCCAACTAAAAGAAAAACTAAATTTTGATTGCGTTTAGGTAAAATTTCACACTAATCGTTCACAATTTATCCATAATTCGATGCTGTAAAATAATTCTTCGATGTGCTATTGTGTATGAATTTTAAAAGTTATAGCTTATCTTCGACGGTACACTCAAAAAAATGTTTTGTTGTTGCAAACAATATTAAAAATCAAAGGGTTTTAGCGAGCGTTAACCGCAAATGACACTTTGTTCCCTGCAACAATAATCGTTGGTGAACTATTCGACAACAAAACCTTTGTTTAGCACTACAAACAAATAAATACAGATGCAAACTATTTACGTTGCCTTTTGGACGTATATGTCAGGCTGCCTGAGCGGGAATCGAGCCCCCGACCTTTGAAACCAAAGACCGAGGTCCTACCGCTGAGCCATAATGACACGGCCGAGCCGAAAGGAAACGTCAATACCGGAGAACCTCTAATACCGAGCCTGTTGGGGAAGTGAAGGAATTGTTAACGGTAAAAGTAAAAATGGAAAATGAATGAAGGGGCTAACAACCATATTTTTCAAGTTCAGAGAGTGGGCGTCGCAGAAAGAGTTATATGTTTTCTTTTTCCAGTATTCGACGAAATCCACGCACTGTAGGTTGGTCCACAGTGTCTGCCCCAAGGGAATTCCAGATACGGACAACACGTACAGAGAAAAAATTTGGACGACAATTTGTGCGCGAGAACTGGGTTGCCAGTTTCCAACTATGGCCTCGGGTTCTATCAATGAGTGGTGCAATGTCAAAAAAAGGTAGTTTTACGTCAGTCAAACCCCTCAGGATTTTAAAGGTCAAAATTAGGTCAAAACGAATTCTTCTCAATTCTAAAAGGTCCAGTCCTGTCCTGGCAAGGCGAGTACGGTAGTCTCAATCGCGTAGGACACGCAGGCGTTTTGTGAACTTACGTTGCACAGATTCTATTTTATCAATGCCGTCCAAAAGGTGAGGGAACCATACTGGAGTAGCACACTCAAGGAGTGGTCGCACAAACACCTTGAAGACCCAAATCTTAATAAGGTTATTACCAGAAGCGAAGCATTTATTTACAATGGCCGTGCGTCTAAAAGGTCGTGGGTTCGATTTCCTGCTCAGGCATTCTGATATATAAGTCCAAAAGCCAACGCAAATAGGTTTGCATCTGTATTTATTTAACCCTTTTGAGTCGATTGTCTTTCCGTCCTGTTTAACCCTTTTCACGTTTGATTTGTGTGTTCCATTCGTTTCACTTGGTGTGTGGTACTTAATATGCTGCTTGTGGACGTTTCCCTTTGGCCGTATCAGATTCAGTATGGCTCAGCGTTGGACCTCGGCCCTTCGCTTCAGAGGTCGTGGGTTCGATTACCAAGTCAGGCAATCTGACATATAAGTCCAAAAGGCAACGTAAATAGGTATGCATCTGCATTTATTTAACCATTCTGAGCCCGACTGGCTTTCCGTCCTGTTTAAAAAATATTGTTAACTGAATTTACTAACATAACCAATTTTTCACTGTAAAAAACTTTTAAGAAGATGCAGCAATAGGCTAATTGTTTTTAGAGGCATCAAATTGTGCTTACCACTACCAATTAATTTTGTGTAGTCGAAAGCAAATCATTTATTAATCCAGTCAAAAAGAATTTACTTAGCAGGATTATTCTAGAGATAAAATGGTATACCTGTCTTCACTGTGCGTACTTAGTAGCTTACACACAGCCGTATACAATTCCACATTAATTCCTCATACTAGATCGGTAAGACTATTACTGCACTGTCAGATACCGCTGCTGTCAGCACTTGTCCTATAGAACTCGGTATTCAATTTCTGACTTTTATAGCCTACTCTATTACTATTTAAATCTTTCCGAATGTTTTCTATCTTTGACTGTGTAGTTTTCTAAATATTAATAAGGGGGGGGGGGGGGGTGAGCGGGTGTTAATTAATGACAGTTAATTGTTTACTAAGACCTAATGTTTTCAATTTAAGCTGCTGCGAAATACATAAATACAGCTAAAGTTGCACCATTCGTAGCTTTACGTCAAATGTTGGTAACCGTATCATAATTCTGAAGTTTGTCGCCATCATGATTGTGTACTTGATGAATGCTAATTAGAACCTTCATATTTTGTTTTAACAACAAAATCAATGCAATAGAGCTGCCGCAACAAAAATTTAGTTATTTTAAACAAAATTCATTTTCTAAACAACCAACAACATTTTTTTTGTGGTTTCGGCAACTCGGTGTGTTTTTTTACATGTAGTTTATACCACACGCCATGGCTGTTTGCTGTGACGTGCATATCACGTGACTGAGCTAGTCCAATCAGACGGCCAAACAGCCGTTGTTCTCGTTCGTCATTGGCTAACTCATGGTGACGTCACGGCAAACAGCCATTGCGCATGGTCTAGGTGCTTATCGCAAAACGTAGCGAGGAGAAAGTCTGTTCAAGAGTAACCTTGTGCAGGCACAACCTACTCTAATTTGAATTTTTGTTAAAGTTTAAATAAAGAATAAATCACAACTCTTTGCTTCGTTAAGTAAGGTCACCAGCGGTTGCTACAATAACCCGGCTTCACCCGAGTATACTAACTGCGCGTTTCTGTAACTTCCCTTAGTCTAGTTGTCTTCCCCCCCCCCCCCACCCACCTTTACTCGCGAAGTAAGTGACTGTCTAATTACTGATTAGTATAACTAAATAAACACCCGTCGTAGCATCCGGGAACTGTAGTGAAGACTAGTGTGAGGCAACCTGCAGTCTCAGTATGCTACGACGGGTGTTTATATCCTCTCACTGCAGTTTCATTTCTATCTTTTTTGTAGAATTGTAACAAAAGCTACCTACTAGTGCGAATTTCGCTCACCAGATCGGCGGGGCAATCCGTATGAGGCGTAGCGTTTGTCCAAGTTTCAATGTAAAGTCAAAAATCACGCAGGAAAGAATAATTTTTTGTTGGCGTTACTTAACATCTGTCAACTTACGAAATGATGTGTCCGTAATCCGGGTTCCTAAAGACATAAGAAATAATGCGCAACATGAAAATTAAAATTATTCAGTGGAAGGGAAATATGATATTTATAAGGAGAGGGTGGGCGAGAGCGGCGCGGACTCTTTTGTTAGCTTGTTACCTCATCATAGGGCCTTATTGGAAATCCTATCCTTCTCTTGATCTCAGGGCTAGAACTGGATAGGGCTAGAATTTAAGAGCTGGTACAAGTTAGAAGGGTCGAGTTCGCTACCTCAACACAGAAGGAATTTTCAGGAGGATGGGATTTGGTGGGAGAAGCAGGTTCGTAGCTAGCGCGGGGGGGGGGGGGCCCCGTGAAAGACGTCAAAGGGCGTAAAAAAACTAAACAGCTTACCCCAGTTCAATTTTATTTAAAAAATATTTTTTTTATTATTATCATTTCCGTTTTAGTTTAAGAGTTTTGGACTGTTTCTTTCGTCGTGATGGAGGGGTGGGGGGAGCTTAAATGGAGAGTTTACCCCTCCCGCCCCTTTCTAGAGAAAAATGCTAGCTACGGCTCTGTCGGGGAGCTGGTAGGCTGTCCCCCTACCCTGGCAGGCACTGACTGGCATGTGCGCGCAAAATAAAACCGCGGAAAAAAGTGCACGGAAAAAAAGCATGCAAAAAACAGCCGAAGGGAAAAAAAACCGCAGGAAAAAAAAAATTGTTTTGTCGATTTTTTTCTTTTATTAGTGTTGTTGATTTTGCTAGATCAGGTTAGGGCATTTGTTTGGCTCGAATTTAACCAACCAGGAAAAGAAGGTTTCACCAGGAAACTTATTTTTTCTGTGACGTTTTTCCATCGGCTCTTTTTTCTTCATCTGTGCTTTAAGTAGCTTTTTTTTTCCACGCTGTTTTTCTGCAGCTTTTTTTTCCTCGGCTTTTTTTTCTAGATTTGAATGGCCAGATTCTCTTTCTAGTCCCCGGCCACATCAACTTTTTCAGGCAACTTAGGAAATATACATATATATACGTAAAACGATATTCGCCACAAAGCCTATACTATTTTAAAACCGCAAAATTTTATCCCCGTCATTTTTTTAAACCTCACCGACTATTCTTTAGGTTAGATTACGTTGCAGCTGTAATCTCTACGTAAGCTACTTACACATGAGTAATAGATTTTGTCCTGGTAATGATCAAGACAAATCTTTCGGCCCACATTTTTGTTGAAATCGAAAGGTCCTCATTCGTTCGCGACCACTTTCGATTCTCGATCTGCCAGCTAAAATAATAACGAAAAGAAAAAAGAAAAAAAATAGAGTACTCACGACCGTATAGAGTTATCATTGAAGGGAATGTAATCTCGCACGAGACCGGAGCAAAACCCATTAGGGATTATTTATGGCTTCGGGCTGCGCTATGTAATTATTTTGAAGTAGAGCAAAATTTGAGGTCGATGGGGAGACTCACGTGTACGACGTTATGTGAAACAAGAGATTAAAATCTGTTTATTAATTTAGCCCATGCGTTTTTAAAATTTATTTGTTTTACTTTCTTTCAATCACAGGAGAGATTTCAACTTCAAAGATTAACTGATTCGCCAAAAGGCAAGAATGACGATGTCTGATACAATGGTATATAAATTTGCGTCATGGTTGTTAAGTGCTCACAAAACTCTGCCTAGTTGTCAGACGTTCCAATTTAGCCTATCAACCCGGCTACGTGCTCGGTGTATGACCGTTTCGCCCAATCCCGTTTCGACGAATAATATTTTTCCCAAATTACGTGCCTCGCTTGCGCTACTGCGCTCGCTGCGGCTAAACATATAACATCAGTAACTGCACCTAATCACAAATTCCTTTCAATTAACTTGATTAACGTCAAAATTTTTAAGGATAGTTTGATTTGGCGAAACGGGAATTCTCCCTTCGCCGAATTTTAATCGGAGCTTAATTTTCGGCGAAACGGGAAAAATGTTCGGCGAAACGGGTATACACCCCGTGCTCTTCTGTGCAAAATTTATTATAGTAGGAAACTTGTTTCACACAATACGTTAAAAATGTTATATTTTGCCATGGCCCAGTCCATTGTGCTTCAGTCTTATGCTGTGGTTAAATAAATACAGATGTAAACCTATTTACGTTGCCTTTTGGACTTATACGTCAGACTGCCTGAGCGGGAATCGAACCCACGACCTTTGAAATCAAAGGTCGAGCCATACCGCTGAGCCATACTGACAAAAAAAAAAATTTTTGGCCGAATCAGTATGGCTCAGCAGAAGGACCTCGGCCTTTGATTTCAAAGGTCGTGGGTTCGATTCCCCGCTCAGGCTGTATTATATTAGTAAACTTGTCTCAGTCAAAATGCTCAAAATGGTTTATTACGCTTTGGGTCAGTCTATCTTGCAGTATTCACTCATCTGTTGGGGTGGAACTTACATGAATGCTGTTGATCCAGTCATCAAGCTTCAAAACAAAATTGTCAGAGCAATGTCATTTAAAAAGCAACGGGATCACTCTTTTCCAATTTATCAACAGCTCAATATTCTGCCCATTCGCCACCTTTATATGTTCAGAACTTTGTTAGATTTTAGAAAAAACGGAGCTCACCCTTCCACTTGCCGTATCACGAATTATCACACTAGGAATGAATCACTGTTTTACGTTATGCAAACAAAAGTCTCTAAAGAACGACTACACAAATGTGAGTTATACCTTGGCAGCAAATTTCACAATAACCTGCCTGTTAACATTAAAGAAATTAATAATCAGTACACGTTTAAGATACATCTGTTTGGGTGGTTGATTAACCTGGACAGAAATTGTCTAGAACGCATGTTTAGCATTGTGAGCTGAACGTGCTTTCACCTTTCTTCCAATTCTTGATGTTTTGCAGCTTTTCTGTCTTTTATTTTATTATTATTTTTTTTTGTGGGTCTGCAATTGTTGACTATATTTTGACTATATTAACTATATATTGACTATAAATTGTTTGTTTTTGCTTTACTCTTCTTTTCTTTGAGATTGATTTATATATTTCACTCCTCTGTGTATTCTGCTTCTCCCTTTTCATAAATTTGTTGCGTATATATATATTTATCGATGCATTTTTTTAAATATTTTATTTCGTTGTGTTTTGTTGTTTTTCTTCTGGCGCCTAACCTTTGATTCTGTGAGCAAAAGTGCTAGTTCAATTGTTTTTCTTTGTCTGCTGTTCTCAAACCACACGCGAGCATTAGCTCTTGTGGAATGAGTGTTTGCTTTTGTGCTTTTTCTGTAACCTGCGGTGGATGAATAAAAAAAAAAACTTACTAATGGGAAAAAAAAGTCCTAAAGGCAACGTAAATAGGTTTGCATCCGTATTTATTTAACTCATCTTGAGCCATTGGCTTTTCATTCCTGCACAACTTATGCTGTGGTGGCACCTATACCACATGAATACCATTGATCCCTTTATTAAACTTCAGAACCGAACTGTCAGAACGATTATGTTAAAAAAGCAGCGTCACCACTGTTTTCCACTTTATCAACAGCTGGATATTCTGTAAACCCCGGCGCCATCTGTATGTCTATAGAACCCTTACTAATTTTTGTAAAAACGGTGCTCATTTTTTCACTCGTCTTGTGACGGACTACCATACTAGAAATGAATCCTGTTTTTAGGTTGTCCAACCAAAAGTTGCTAAGGAGAGACTCCATAAATGCAGTTACTATCTGGGTAGTAAGTAATTTTTTTAATTCATTGCCTGCGGAAATTAAACATATTACTGGGCTAAAATCATTCGAGAAACATTTGTGTAAGTGGTTCTTAGATCAAAACCACTGAGCTTTTAGCAATGCTGTTTAGCATTAGGGATGTTTTACAAGTCAGTCGCCCGTGAGTCGCTTGGCAGCAGTGAACGCTTTCTCATTGAAATAACAAACGGGCAAGCGTTCGCTGCTTGCTTGCAAGCCACTCGCAAGCGGCTGACTTTTAAAACAGCCCTATTATGAGTTAATAGTGACAACTCTTCTTATTTGTTTTGCATTGTGTTCTAGTACTCGCACATTTGTCCACTTTTTTTCTAATTACGTAATTTGTTCTTAATCTTGCTTTGTTTGATTTAATTACTGTTTTTATTAAAATTTTTAAAGAAAATGTTTCGTTTTTTTGTGTGTGTGCAAACCTTACCCATACGCGGGCATCTGCTGTTGCGGTGTCAGGTTTGTCTTTTGCCAATTATTTCAGTGTAAACTGCACAGAAACAAACTTAACTCGAACTATCCGATCGTGATAGTTAATCCAGCCACTGAATCAAAGTAGTGTGCGAGACTAAACCAGGATCTTTCGTCAGCTCTACGCGATCTATTCTAGCTCATCCAGGAGTTTCTATCGACCCTTACCTTGATAGAATATTTTTCGGTTCGAGTTCCCCTCCCATAACTAGACGATCTGCCCAGGGGCGGATCCTGTCTTTTTTTTTACACAGCACTCTTTCCTTCCTTCTCCTTTGTTTCATTACGTCAGAAAGAAATGAAATGCTGACAAAAAAAAATTGTTTGAGCGAGAAGTTGGGTGCAACTGCACCGTTCGTACCAAGCTGGAATCGCCGTGAGACTGCTTGCTTTCTGCTTCAGATGTCTTGTAGGAGTTCAAAACTGATCCGATTCATCGGTGGTTCGGTTCACGATTACTGTACAAGCGTGTGGCCGCTTATACAGATTCCACTCCTAGTAAATAAAGCATGTCGTGCCATACCGAACCGAGCAATTATTCATTTCACACGTAATAATTTTATCGTACCCGTACCAAATAGGGTCTGAATTTCCGTGTTCGAGACATTGTCACGGCCCGGTACGGTACGATTTGGTCAAAACACGCCTTAAAATATTACGTGTGAAATCGGGACAAGTCTCAACCATGCTACGGAGTACCCCGTGGAAGCTGACGCCCTCATACGGAGCGTTTGTTCAAAATGACGTAACAAGCTTTGGTTCGTTATATACACAAAAAAGGTATGAACAAAAAGGTCTGTACAAACTTTGAGGGTGTAGTCTATGATCGAAAATAAGACAAAAACGCCCTATGGGTCCGGAAATGAACCTGTTTTTTAATCACAAGCCCCTAAAGTTTAGGGGCTAATGACCTTGATGTCCACGCGCCATTAAGCCTCACCCCCCCCCACCCCCTATTAAAGTTTAGGGTAAAAAGTTAAAAATTTTGCAAACCTATGCAATTTGGTACGTCTTTCTTTCAATTAAAGTACTTTACAATTTAATATCAATGTAAGGTCTCACAAATTTGGGGAAGAGACCGTATGAAGGGTGGTAGGGGGGAGGGAGGAAGTTTGGGGGCGTAACTTCCTTGGTCTTTACTGAACAAACATTACATCGCCAATTACTACAGGTAACTGAATAGGTCTGCCCAAACCTTAATGACCGATCCTTGTAGCCATCAAATCAAAAAACCCTAGTCCAGAAAACTTCCTCTCCGAGTAACAAACCTCGTTACTTGGAAACTTCGTGGCTACCAGCAACAACAGCACGTAAAGTTGCGTTTGTTGTAAAAAAAAACAGCCGCTTCCTTTTACGAACCAGGCTGAAAGTACGAAGTCCATGTCTCACTCTCGGAACACTTCTGCAACAACATGAGCGGGGAACTTCGGACTTTCTGAGGTTATTTGCGTGACGATACTGTTCAAGAACGTTTTCCATTTCTCCTGTGAACCCAGAATGCCCAGTAGACATTGAACAAAATGGGACACATTTCCATTTTTCAGAAATCTTCGTCCCGTTACGCAGGGTATTTTTTTACATGCTAACTGGAGGTCCAAGTGGACCTGCAGCTGCCTAAAATGGCCCTCCATTTAAACTCAATTGGATTCACTGGAGGTCCACCCTAAAAAGGAAATAGAATGTCAAGTTTAATACATTGATACTTTCATGAGAATGTTTTTTCGCTAACTACAAATTTTAGGGATATGGATAATGAATTCAGATTCAATCCAGTTCACAGCGAATCTTCACGGTAGGTAAATCCAGTAGCGTGCACTGAGGGCAGGGGCAACTTTTGTAAATGGGCACGTTGAGGTTTTATTTTTCTGGTTTTGAAGGCTTATTCGGTTTCGGCAAATTGTCACTTTTTGCGTAGCTGAAAAAAAACCTTGACTATCCTGAAGACATATTTTATTTATTAAAAAATAAGTATCTAGTTTGAAAAACTGAAAGATTTACATTACAAACTTTTTTTGTATGCGTATAATGCAGCCAGCAAAACTGATTTTGTAAAAACGGCACTTTACAAGGCTAGAAAATGCTGGAAAATAGCAAAAATGCGTCAGCTTCCGGGGACCCGCTGGAGTGCTCACAGTGCTCCGCCAGACCCCCTAGCTGTTATTGGTTTCTAAATGACTAGTGTTGCCCCCTTAGTACAAAACCCAACTTACACACCTATACATAGTTTGATTTTTTTTATTATGTTGTAGTTAAAGCCATTAACATAATGGTGCCCTTTTTATATTAAAGTCGTGCCCTTTTGTGAAAGTGGACTGCCAGTCACATTTCCTAAAAAAAAATGCTCTGCCGTTACGTGCTGCTTCCTTGCTTCAAGGTGAGCGGCCACAAACCTGGAAAATCCCCGCTGTTGAAATGAAGACGATACCCTTACCCAATTGGTATTGCATGGTGCTCTGCATGGAGACGTAATGTCTGTTTCAATACATAAAGCCATGAGTCCATGAAAAGTTCCGTAGGAGTTCATTTTCATAGACTCATGATAAAGCCCAAAGTGGTTACGCACCCCACCCCCCATGCTGCCCAATGAGCAAAGCTGAGAGACCTCAGCTATAACAAGACTTATGTAGTGCTGAAATTGCAAGAATGATGTACCAAATTGCATTGGTTTGGTAAACTTGGGTGGAAGTTATGGAACATTTTCAACTTTTTGGGGAGGGGGTGTAACTAAAAACTGGTTCATTTCCGGACCCGTATTTATATGACTTTTTTGTTTTATTTTTTGGTCGTAGACTACATCCTCAAAGTTTGTACAGTTCCACCCTGTATAACGTAACGCTCAAAGAAAATTTAAAACAAATACTTCCTGCAAGTTGAATTGCGTAAATTTTTTTCTGAAATTTAAAATTTGTATTATGAAGATTGAAAATTTCTGTTTATTCGTCAGTAACATCGACGGGAAACGACACAAAAATTTAACACGACGAAGAAAATGCTTTAAAAAAATATTTTTATTTATTTAATGCGTGTAAGTACGTGTGTCTTCCTGGTGTGTTTATTGTGTGTTTTATACAAACTGTCGAGATAAAATAAATAAAACTAGTTGTACCCCAGTGTAACATACGCCGGTCTAGCTGGTTTCCGCATCCCCTGGGGGGGGG
>JAHWFP010112001.1:53429-64728 GCA_023313725.1 Lithobius niger
CCCCCCCCCCCCCCCCCCCCCCCCCCCCCCCCCCCCCAAAACACCGCTTCCACCCTCATGTTGGTTTTGAACGTGTTATCAAAGCTATTTTTTCCAGTTATCCTTCACGTGCATCCGTACAAAAATTTCATGCTTTTTCCAGTAAATTAACACTTCAACCCTCTAGCCGCCTTACCACTTCATTTGTTTTCAGAACCAAAACGTCGCTTACTTGAAATTGGAACATCTTGAGTCCTCTTTGCCCGATTGTAATAAATTTGGTACCAAAATGGAGGTATTTTAACGGGTCAAATTTTAATTCTTATGACTTTTTACGATATATACTGCGATATAAGGTGGCCAATGCAAAATGTCAGTTAAGTATGGCCTAATTTCTCATTCTTTTGCATTTTGACGAAAGGTTTTTGTAGATAGGGTTTAAGGTCATGGGACATTATTTGTTCTTTATTTCAAGGGCTTTAATGTAGTGCAAATTTCGTTACAATCGAGTCAATAGAACCTAAGATATTGTAATTTCTTTATTTCAATACGGCAGCCATCTTTAAATGGCTGCCAGACCGGAAGCACTTCCGGTATTCGGTGGCACCCCTTCTGAGATGATTTCCTAGGTCCATCTTAGTTATCTGGCCAAGTTTCATGCTTTGGACCACTCTGTCACGATTATGTTAAAAATCAGAACTAACAAACCGGACTAGTAAGCCACACCAACACTAAGAAAGAAAAAACCGGGCCTAAGGGCACGTTTATGCAACCACTCGCTTTTGCATTCTCGCAGCTAGAAGTTTGAAATCACCTCAAATTCCAACATGGCGGCGATTTTATGTCTGCCGCCTCGCAACGAAAACAGCAAATAACGTTAGTTCAGAAGCGTTTGGGAAAATTGTTTCGTCATGAGGAATTCTGTATATTATTGGCACAGATTATAAGACTGCAAGTATTTACTCAAACGATGTCGGATTTAGCTAATCCATTTAGCATTGTTACCATGGCAATGTCACCTTTGCCATCGGGATTGAGTTCTAGCTGCGAGAATGCGAAGGCGAGTCGGTGCATAAACCGGGCCTAACCCGTCCACACTTAGCCCGGCCTCGGGCACGGGCCAGCCCTGGGCTTTCACGTTCTGGTCGAAAGCGAGACTTAACATACCAACCCTCACCCAGCGTTTCAGCGTGGACGAGGTCGGTGCGTGGGCTCGCTCTTTAGGTAAACGTTATAACGCTAGGAGCGCTGATAAACAATAGCGATAATAAACGGAAAGTAGGAGGAGGGGGAGGAGAGAAAGAAACAACGACAGCGCGGAAAATGTTGAAGCGAGAGAAAAGTTAATTAAATCCAGGACCCTGGCCGCGATGTCAGGGTCCCATATGGACGGGGTACGGAAACACGGTCGTCGAAGTTTCTCTTTTTTTTTTTTTTTTCCTTTTTTAAAAAGTCTGCGCCCAGACAGCAGACGCAAAGTAGGGAAGCGGCAAAGACCTCGATAAACTTAAGTATGCACCAGCATGAACTTCCAAGTTAACTTCCAATAGAGCAGTGACATAACGTAGTATTATTGTATATAACTCGATGGTGGAGCCAGTAACTGGGTTAGCTGGAAGGGGCACTGGAGGGGAAAAAGAAGGGCGTCTTACTGAAGCCAATTCTATTAGACTAGATTTCTTAAGCCTACAACGCGCGATTTTTGTTGTTGGAGAAAACAACGTTTTTTTTTAAGCCTAAGAAACCCGCACTCAAAGCACTTTTTTTGACTAGAAATGCCGTTGTTTTCCCTTACATTTTAATCTAGTGTCCCTTGTAGTTATGTCCTCCAGATGCTATCTCGTAGGCAATATGACGTCACTTGACGCTGCAATATAGTTTCCCCCAGAATTGATATAGAACAACAAAATTCAGTATTTGGAGTCGTTTCATAACTGCTTCAATGCATTACGAATTTTAATCACAACAACCGAACCGTTTGGTCATCACAGCATAGCCATTTGTTATTGTTGAAATTGTAGGTATTAACAAGGACCAGTGCCATTTTGAACGCTATTTTTCATGTGATTTTAATATTCTTGTTGTTGTTGTTGTTGTTGTTCTTCAAGGGAAACATTGATCGCACTCAGAATATCGAACCAATGTACCGATTATTAACTTTTGTAGCTTAAAGTGGCACTATCACCGATTGAAAGCAGACGAATTCTGAGAACATCTAGCGCTGTGTAGTACCATCTAGCGTTTGCTAGCACCAAGTGAAGGAATGCATAACGGCATTTCTTTTAACGAAACAAACAAGCCACGACATCCTTAATTATTGAGTGAAAATTTGGTTCATCCTCGTGCACCTGCGAGCAAGCTATAAAGGTTAACAATATCAATGTCGCTAGATGGCGCCACGGTATTTTCGTTCGCATTTCAATCGCTGATAGTACCACTTTAAAACGTAGGTATGATCAAGGACTAGGGCCTTTTGAACGCTATTTTAATGTGACTACAATATTCTTGTAGTTGTGTTTCTTGTTGGGCAAATTTTGCCCTTCCCTAGCGATCGAACCAATGAATCGTTTTTTAACTTTTATAACTTAAAACAGATCGCTATTGATCGCTATTTTAACGTGACTACAATATTCCCTTAGCTGTTCTTCTTGTTGGGGAAATTTTGCTCTCACTTAGCGTTCGAACCAATAACCGTTTTCCTATTTTGATAACTTAAATCGTAGGTCGCTATTTTAGATCGCTATTTTGATGTGGCTACAATTTTCTTTTAGTTGATCCGCTTCTTGTTGGGGGAATTTTACTCTCACTTAAGAGTTCGAACCAACGAACCGTGTTTCAACTTTTATAACTTAAAACGTAGGTATGAACAAGGCCTATTGAACGCTATTTTAATGTGGCTACAATATTCTTGTTGTTGTTGTTGTTGTTGTTGTTGGGGAAATTTGCTTTCACCTAAATATCGAAGCAGTGAACTGATTTCAAGTTTTAAGCTTAAAACGTACGGTAGGTATTAACAAGCACCAAGGTCTTTTGAATGCTATTTTATTGTGATTGATTTATCTCAAAGAGCGTTAATCTCAATTCTCTCATATCAGAATTCTAGTTAACTTACGTTACCTTAAATCTATATAACTAAGATAATAATATTTGTTTGTTTGTGTTATGTGTGTGTCGCCGGATTACCGAGATTCCTACTCGTAATTCTTATTTCTATTGTTCGTGTGTCCGCAGTGGGAATCTCGATAATAATTTTTTCTTTGTTTGTTTCAATCGCTTTCAAACGGAATTGCCTGTATAATGAATGACGGAATTCTCTGTATAAGTAATGATTCGTACTTTGTTTACAACAAAGAGACACAGTATGATGACGTCACAATATTTCATGCAAACGGGACCTGGGCTTCTTTGTCTCTTAATCCTGATCTAACTAAATGAATGCTTGGGCGACTGCTCATGGGAAATCACAGCGTTTTAATGGAAATATGAAATGGGGCGTCGGACGAACGTCTAACTGGAAAATCGTCTAATGGGATAATTGTCTAATCTGCCTAAATAAAAAATCTGGAAAAGCATCTAAACGGAATATCGTATAATGGATAATTGTATAATGGATAAACGTCTAACTGGATTAACGTCTAACTGCGGTTTCTGATGTTATATGTATAGCCGCAGCGAGCGCGGCAGCGCAAGCGAGGCAAGGATATTAGACGCTTTTCCATTATACGAACTTCCTGTTAGATGATACTCCGTTATACTGTTTTCCGTTATACGTTCTTCCAATTACGCGATTTTCCAGTTAGACGATTATCGCTCGCCCTATGTGAAATCACAACAATTCCCAACAAACGAAAGAGTTATCTCGATTCCCACTACGACTTCAATAGAATTAGGAGTGGGAATCTGGGTAATCTGGCGACAATTTAATAATGAAAGCGTGGGCCACAACGTGAAATTCAGTATTTTCATGCCAACGGGAAATCACAAAAATGCTATAAAAAAGCGGCCATAAGAGGGGGGGGGGGGGCGGTCCTAGTTTAAACAAAAAAAATATCTACCTCGAAATATGCGTACCTCCTGAACCCTTTGCACCATGCATCCTTCCCCGATAGCGGCACTGCTGAATATGTCTGGCTTATTACATACAGGAAACCCGAACGAATTTCAAGACCAGATAGCGATCACGTTTTACTAAGTCAAGGACATAGTGTGCGACGCAGTGCCGGCCTTTGTTACCGGCGACGTATACAATGGGAGGATAAATACAGGAAAAGTTACCAAAGTACAATTCCAAGTTGTATTTTGTCGTCCGCTTTTGTATTCGGACACAATACGCGATGATGTAACGTTAACGTAGTACGTGCCATTTCCTCAGTTGGCGGAAGGATATGGAGTCAAACATGTAGGCGGTGTTATCATTTTGCATGACGCATTGTCAACCATAAATAGTAGCTGCTGGCCACGCATCCTTACGAAAATTACAGATCTAGACATATTTTAACTTTCAGATCGCCACATTATGACTCATACCTTGGCTCAGATGCGTCAATACCCCAAAAAAGGGCTTACTGGTAAGGCCATTTCGGCTCGTGAAATGGTTAACGTAGGCCCCATTCTTGTGGCATTTCATTAAAATCAGTCTTCATGAATAAATTTCAATAGGCCCCCGGCAGGCCCTCGGAGCAGAGTCTCCACGGGAAACCTCCCTTTTTCCCATATCGCCAGTACGCCCCTACCAAAAATTGGTGTCAGAATCTGTCAAATTTGTCCAGATCCAGTTACATCCATTCAGATCTGGCCAGATACGATTGTATTCAGGGCCCCCACATCCAAGTTAGGGGCCTGGGACTAACTACAACAGCGGGCCCCCTCTCCTGACTGAAATCGTAAAAAGGTTACACTATGTTACAATATTCGTTGGCCACAATTGTGCTTAACAGGTTGGTTCATTTATTAATCCGGGCTGCTTACGTTTGTTAGCTTCCCTGCCTAAGGGCGCGTTTATGCAACGTCTCGCGTTTGCATTCTCGTAGCTAGAAGCTAGAAATCATATGAAATTCCAACATGGCGGCGGTTTTAGCTAAGTCGACTCGCAATGAAAACACTGAATAATCCGAGTTCGGAAGCGGCTGTGAAAACTTCGTCAGGAGGAATTCTTTATCTTATTGTCACGGATTATAAGACTTAAAGCATTTACTCAAACGACGTCGGATTTAGCTAATCCTGATAGCTATGTTACCATAGCAACGACAACTTTGCCATTGTGATTCAATTCTAGCTGCGAAAATGCACAGGCGAGTCGTTGCATAAACCCGGCCTAACAAGCTGACAAGCTTGCACTATACGTGCTCCTGTTCCGTGCTCGTTGCCGTAGGATTGGAGTTGTTGTTTGTTGGGAGTATAAAAATATTCACAATACCCACAAATCGAGTATGTCACGCATAATCATCAAAACTCACAATTGCGAAAAACAATTTTTGTAGGCCGTGCGGGCCCCTTGAGTGGCTTGGCCTGGGTACAGCAGGTCCACCTGACCCCCCCCCCCCCCCCCCTCTTGGTCGGCTGAAGACAAACCATAGAATCGGGTTCGATAAGGATAGCGGAAAAACCACAGGGGAAAAAGATCACAGAATAAAGTCAAAAATTGAAAAGCCGCCCAGTCTACAAAAGGGTGAATTTATAGATTATGTTTTTCTCCATCCCACTTTTCATCCTTCCTGGAAAGCCTCCCCAAATTTAATGTGCGGACTTTAAAGTAACTAAATTACTCCGATAAATTTAGGTTATCATTCATTACTATCATGCTGATTGTCGAGGTAAACAAATACCATCAAATGCCTGTTCTATTGACTCTATCGATTGAAATTTAGAATTACTAGGATCATAGTGAGTGTCATTATCTTCGCAAAGTACCTGTAAAACGAGTAATTCTTGTTTATTTATCGAGGTAAACAATGGTTTACCAAGCGATGAAAATGCAACAACGGTCGTCCATGCTATGATTGTTGTCGACAACTCTGAAACAATTCAACTCATCACTGTAAGTCCACGTATATGAAATAAATAAGTCTTTCTATCGTATCCGGCTGCCTAACTTCGATTAACAACACGTTGTCATTTGGTTTAAAACTGTAAGCTTTAGTAATTGACACACGGATTCTTTCATTTTGAAAAGGGTTAAAGGGTTAAAGGGTTTAATGAGCGTTAACCACTCCTGGTCATCTGCCCGAAGCCCTAAGGCCCTAAGGCCCTTTCATTTTGTTTATCAAAATCAACAAACACAAAACCTTTAGCCATCCAGCAGTGCCACATTCCGTGCGACCAGGCATTGTTTGCACGTCAGCAATGGTTAACGACGTGAATTGCACTGAAGTTTGCAGTCGATTGTTATCGCCGCTACGTTAGTCCACTGGGTTTTTCTTATTAGTAAAGGCGGTAGGCTTTACTGTAAGGTTTGACCTCCACCTCCCATGTTAAAGCCGTAAGAAGCTTAATTTCTCTGCCGTCTTTCAATATTTTCCACTCCAATCTAGTACACAAGCTTTACTGGACTTGGTGAACATGATGTGTCCGAAATTTTATTAATTTCCGATTTGACACATCAGAGATCTAGACTTGAGCTGAAATCGTGAATTTCATTTTTGACTTGTTTTTGGCAAGACACGTTTCTGCTACGCTCTCTACAGATCAAACTATTTGTCCTGTAAAGCTGGTACTTACTCATTTTACAGGTATTGCTCTGTAGATGTGCCCTTTCATAATGCATTTTCTAATAGGTCAAGTGGTTCAAGTGATTAGGGAGAGAGAGAAAGAAAGAAAATTTATTGGGGCCACAGCCCGTAGCTACATGCCCACTCTAAACGAAACAACTACAACGACCTCTAAACGACCTGATTGATTGTTTTACATTGTTTTAAACATTGTTATTATACAACAATGTCAATCTGAAAACGTCAGCTACAAGACGTAGACGGAAGATTAAAGGGTTCTAATGGTTTGTGCCGGCCGTAATTGCTAAAGATAACAAAATCTAAACTGCATGGTACGCCAAAGTAGCACGAAAAAACAAAAACGAACTCGTTTGATGCGTAAAGCAACATCCAGCCTGCCTTATAACCTACCGCCTGCCTCACAACACCCACGCGACGATCACATCCGCGTATTTACCACAGCTAAGGTCAACTGAGACGGTAGCTTCGTTCCTCGCAGCGAAAAACGTAGCTACTGTCTCAATTGGCACTGCGCCTAATAGTCCAGCCAGCGTGAACCCCTTGATTGTGTCGTCAAAAACTGGAATGATTCTTGTATTTTAAAATCACAATTTATAATTTTCTAGACTAGTGTCTTATAATTTTGCTTCGGCGATCTATTGGAATAATTAATTTTAATTATTACTGCATTAGCCTTCTAGATTTTTGATCTCATACTAATTACTAGCAAACGATTAAAATTAGTGCGCACACAAAGATAAAACTTCAAGGTCATTGTAGGCGCGCGATGCTTCATATATGTTCGGGACGAACGTATATAAAGTTAGTAATTCTCAACAGAAAATCTCCTAGACGCCACATTTTAAAACGGTTTTTTAGCATGGGAAAGACTAACGGTAAGTAAATAGACCTTTGGGGCCGTACTTGATGTGGTGGATCGAGAAAAATGGCGCTGGGAGGTATAAGGTAAGGTTTAACCATAGATTAGAAAGTTAACTAGATGTACCGTCTCACCTCTTCCCATCCTACGCGGACCTCTAGCGGAAGTTGCGGCTACTAATACCTCTGCTAATGCTTTGCTTTCGTGCTGCTTCGAAGGCAAAAGCATTAGCAAAGGTATTAGTAGCCGCAACTTCCGCTAGAGGTCCGCGTAGGATGGGAAGAGGTGAGACGGTAGATCTAGTTAACTTTCTAATCTATGGTTTAACTGATCCGACGTCAAAACAGCAAAGCAATACAAATAAACTTTCCTGTAAGGTTTCAGATACTGCAGTGTTGCTGTACTGTTTAGTCCACGTGAAACCTTACTGCTGCATCCAACCATTATAAACGTAAATTATATTAAAGCCGGAGCCAAAATTTCAAAACTTTTCATGTCCAAACAAAGATAGAATAATGTAAGGCTATACACACTCGACTACTTTCTTGGCTAAATTTTTCAATGTTCTTCAGTCACGTCGTCTATACTTTTCGTTCATCACCCTACTGATGATACATACCGGTATATCATTTTCCAAGATTTTCAAGCACTTTTCCAGGCAAGAAATTTCATTATTACTTTCCGGGATATTTCCAAGTTTTCAAGGACTCGCACGAACCAACAATTACCTCTAGAGCTGTGCTAAGCACACTAAGACGACTGATTTTTAAACATTTGCCAGCGTTGTCGTTTAGCCAAGTAGGATGCACCAATCATTAGCTGATACCGTCTGCAAAAGAAAAATGGTAAAAACATTTGAATGCAGCAGTAAGGTTTCACGTGGACTAAACAGTATAGCAACACAGCAGTATCTGAAACCTTGCAGGAAAGTTTATTTGTGTTGCTTTTTTTGTTTTGACTTCGGAACAGTTAAACATTACCTTAAGCATCAAACGATTTCGTTTTTGTTTTCTAATGATGTATGGTGTATATCCGACTTCTAACACTTTAGATGCAGGTTCGGCATTTTAACGTTCATTTTGTAACTGCGTTTCTTCAAGGTCTAATCCAAACACGTTGGTCTGTTGAAACAATTCTTGATCATTTACATGAGTGCCATCAAATGCTGGTTCCATTAGTTCTATCAATTCAAATTTAGAATTACTAGGATCATAGAGAACGTCATAATCTTCGCAAAGTGCCTGTAAAGCAATTTTAGAAGCCTCCTCCCGAACATTTTAAAAACACTTTATGAAAAACACCGCAAACACTTGAAAAATTCTACGAAATCAACAGAATCTGCCCAGCAAGATGAAATTAAAGAACCTTGTCCAACCGTTGAATTATCCATCTCGGTTGCTATCTTTCACAATACCCTTCAAGCATACCAAAGACGAAGAAGCTGACGTCATCTGTTGCTAAGTAACACGCAAACTCCGCCTGCAATTCTTGACGTTACTTTTCCCGCAACACACCCGGAAAGATGAAGCTTCGTAACGCCGTGTAGGAGCCTGCTTCAGAGAACGCTTCTCCTCCAACGATCGGACAGTAGCTCTAATGATGTGCGGTCGAATTCCATGCGCCTTCGGGGGCGAAAGGTAATCGTCTAACTGGAAAATCGCACAATTGGAAGAACGCATACAGTATAACGGAAAATCGTCTAACACGAAATTCGTATAATGGAAAATCGTCTAACACGAAATTCGTACATTGGAAAATCGTCTAATATCCCTGCCTCGCTATCGCTCCTCGCTCGTTCTGGCTATAAATATAACATCACAGAAACCGCAGGTATATCATTGTCCAGTTAGGCGTTTATCCATTATACTTTATTCCGTTTAGATGATTTTTTCCAGATTTTCTATTTAGGCAGATATTAGATAATTATCCCATTAAACGATTTTCCAGTTAGGCCTTCTTCCGAAGGTACCGTTTCGATGTTTCGGACTGATCTTTGGTGCAGCGTCACACGTGTGTAAATGTGTGAGTGTAACTGCGTTCACTCGCCGCCAACCAATAATACCTGGACAATTGAAGAACAGTCAGACAAAAGTGTAACAACTCGTTCACTAGCCGCGGTACGAATTACCGAAAAAAAATTACCCTCGTTGCCAACTCTGATGTCCTTGGCATAGACCCACCTAAGCCCAGTGTGGGCACGAATGATAAAGGAAAGACAGGGACTAACCAGTGTGTAGGCTACAGCTGAAAAGACAGTTGACTTCCTGTAGGGATCGGTACATATACACATAGGTACAGGAAGTGATGTGATGCAATAATACTATATACAATTAATCGGACTAGCCTATTAGGTGAATTAGGGTAATCTGAATAGGGCTAACATATTGACTCTAGATTGAAGGCGGCCATTGTGGAGCCACAAATGACGACTCCACAGCTGTAATGATTTGCTGCTACGGTTTTACGACAACTAGCACACTCTACTTCTATTAAGTTGCCGATTCGGCTTTTCCTTCCACTAAAACGGTGCATTGAGTCGTCGGTACGTCCCACATTTTTTTTTTACGCAGTTAAAGATACATTCCTCTCGGTTGGCGTTCCTATAGAGCAGTGACACGACGTAGTATTATTGTATATAACTCTATGCTGGAGCCTTAATGGGTTAGCTGCAAGGGGCACTGCAGAGAGAAACAGAAGGGCGTCATACTGAAGCTGATGTTGTGAAGAGTGATTTCTTAACATATAAACGCGCGATTTTTGTTGTTGGAGACGTTATTTTAAGCCTAAGAAATCCGCTCTTCCGTTGTTTTTTCCTCCATTTTTATGTAGTGCACCTTGTTGTTATGCCCTCCAAAACCCATGCTGGTGCCAATATGGCGGCAAATGTCACTGCTCTATACGGCCCAGATTTGCAACATTACTTCAGACTCGTGTAAATGTTGCAAAGGCATTCATTTTCCTTTCTTTTCCTCCGTTGAAACGGTTTTGCTATACATTCACACTAACATTGGCTACATTCACATTGAAGTAAATGTTGCTAAAGCTATTTCGCGCAGATGCTCGAATATAATGAGAAGGTATGTCCTTTTAACAATGTAATGAGCCATCGGTACGGATTTATACCCTATGGCCAACAATGTGGTGAAGTTCCGCCCTAGCTACTCACGATTCTCCATTGGTCACAGCCGGACTTTTACAAAGTCTTATCCTTCAACATTTAAAGACGGATTTCCACCTTTTCAACTACTAGATGCAGCACCATAGAATCTTCGAGCAATATAAAGAAAATAGCGGTAAATTAAAAATGGAACAACTCCATTCGCGATTTCATAACTTAAACGAGATCACGTGACCCACATCAGCCTATCAGATGACAGAGAATCTGGAACATGGATCCTATTTTTAGAATATGGCCAACTCTAGCGATATGGTGAACAGGCGCCTTTAAACTACTCGAGTTCCCTAATTCTGCCCCGACATCCACTCTCCTGACGAAGTATACGCGAAACCCCGTAACCCGTTAATGTACGAAAATCCTTTTTTTATGGCAAAGCTACGGAATTGCAATATAAGAATAAAAATACACATTTACGATCTTCTTGTGAAAACAATAAATCGTCCGATCGACACGATTGATAAACTGTAGTTCATCACCAGGTAGCCATCGCCTGTGCAGTACTATGAACTAAAGGCCGGTTGCCACCAAATTAACATTGCAACATCTAGGCCTATC
>JAHWFP010112002.1:7643-19707 GCA_023313725.1 Lithobius niger
GGTGGACAAGGCATTTTGTGATGGTAGTTCGCACTCTTAGTGTGAGTTTGTTCACATCATTTTCTAAAAATTTCTATTTTTTTTCTGAAATGTATGACACAAAACAAAAATGTATGACAAATTTATGACACTTCGTTAAAATCCAAATATTTTATGAATTTTATGACAAGTGAGAGCCCTGCTTACATTCCGACTTCAGCGAAGCACCGTTCACAGATATAAGCCGGCCAGGGTTGCGTGAGAGGCTACCATGCTCCTTCAGCGGCTATGGGAAATATTCTGGCCAATTCAGGACAATCTTTCGGCCCCTACGATGATCGGAGATTTCCCGGATCGAATCCCCGGGTTGGTACCTCCCTTTACCAGATATTTCTTCTTCTCTAAAAGTCTGGTAATGTTCAAAATTGAACCAGTTCAGCCATACAAGCATTAAGTTGCTTCGGCTGACTTAAGGCTCAAAGAAATTAATTAAAGTTAAAAAAAAAATCAAACACGCGAATAAATAAAAAAGTGTGACACCTTTTAATCACTACAACATAAAATATCCTTGTCGCCGTGTTTCACAAAGGAATCGCAACCTATGGCAAAGTAATAAAGCGTTGTGATTAGACTTCTTGTAGAGTATAACAAAATGTGGTGGATATTTCCACGTGGAGGGTAATCCCTTAAACCCAAAACAT
Source organism: Lithobius niger (assembly GCA_023313725.1). Taxonomy (NCBI): domain Eukaryota; kingdom Metazoa; phylum Arthropoda; class Chilopoda; order Lithobiomorpha; family Lithobiidae; genus Lithobius; species Lithobius niger. The sequence goes on from JAHWFP010112002.1 coordinate 8,324, forward strand.
AAACACTCGACCAGTTAATCTACATCTGGATGTATACTGTAGTGCAAAATGTCGCAACGATTCACGTGCTATAGGCGTCATTTTGACATCCAAATGGAGTGGTACTTTTCAAAGGCAGCACAAAAAAGGCTTGATGTTGTAACACGAAAGTCGACAAATTCGTTCACACCTCCTGACGTAATTTATTGCACCGGAAGTGGAAGAACGCAAGTGCCGCACTGTGTGCGAATAGTTGTTATATATTGACGTAGGCTTTCCCATACAGGAAATTTCACCAAAATAAATAAAAACCAAGGGTTGAATACGGAATTATGGTGTGAATATCACGACAATTTTTTCCCTATAAACTGCTAGGTGGCGGCACGTGGATTTAAGCCTAGATTACTGTTATTGATTTTAACCGTATTTTACCTTTTTTATTGTCATACTTTTCTGTTTCACTCTATCTGCATTATATTTTTTTTAAACAAAGGTCACATATTTGGTTATGGCATGTCCAGTTTTCTTTTAATGATAAAAGCTTTCATTTCATGCCATGTAAAACTCTACGACTGGGGTTCGTTTAGATCCATCCATTTTTCATTGTTTCATTTTATTTTTACTGTAAATACTGTATTTTATTTTCTTAAGGACAGTGTATGTTTTTTTTTTTAGTTGTGTAATTTTGCTTCAGGCCAGATGTCAGTGGCTCTCAAGCCCATCTATGGATCCATTCGTTTTCTTTACGAATAGAGTTATTATTATTATTATTATTATGATGATGATTTGTGTGATTAGGCCTATAATTTTCGTTAGCGAGTACTTATAAGCAGCAGGGACGGTTTTATGGTTTTTCTTCATTTTTCTGGGGACCCTTTATTTTCTTTCTTTGATGTTTGTACCCCTTTTTACCGTTCTTTGCACTCCTTTCTTAGATTATTAACCCTTTCTGCCCTTCTTTGCAACACTTTACTTTCTTAGCCACGTTTGTCCCTTTTTTGGTCTACCTATTTTGGCCTTTTTACACCACTGCTCCAAGCAAATTTTTTTAAAAGGGCACTTTGCCATGAGGGCAGGGGCTAACTCGCCCCCCCCCCCCCCCGTGTGCACGTACCTGTTAAGTCTTTAGGTACCCCATAGAACAAACTAGGCCCACTACATGTGAAGTAATTTTTACCTTCGCCACAGAGCGATCAGAAATCTGGCTCGGTTGGGCTAAAATCAATCTAGTATACGTTTTCAACGATTTACCACCAGAGGGTGTTGTCGTCAAGTATTTGGTTAAAGCGCAAAAAAACGACAAGGCACTATTTTTCGAGCCTGCCACTCAGTCATCGTTGATTGAGAAGTTTCAGCACTTTTAGCAGTTAAGATATAGTTTCAGCCAGTTTCGTGCACAAATAGTTTTGTTTTATTTGTGCACGAAACTGGCTGTAACTATATCTTATATTATACTCAGTCATCGTGGCTGAGCGGTGAGAGAGCTCAGCCTGGTTGCTGGAGGTTTGCGGATCTGGTCAAACCCCTGGAAAGGGGACCTTGGCAAAGTCCCCGCCAGGGCTGCCGGCCAGGGTAGCGTGAGAGGCTACCATGCTCCTTCATCGGCTATGGGATGTATTCTGGCTAATTCTGGACAATCTTTCGTCCCCGACGACGATCGGAGGTTGGCCGGTTCAGCCATACAAGCATTAATTGCTTCGGCGGACATAAGGCTCAAAAAAAAGTATTACGATTTCGACAAACCGGTGGTTTTTGCCCTTGTGTTAATGCTTTTTCTTTATAATTTTTTGGGCGGAAGGAGAAGGGGCACATGCTCCCCCCCCCCCCTCTCCCCAAGTGGTCCAATGTTCGGACGCCTTGGTCTGTAGAAGCAACGGAACAGACAGCAGTACAACACGAAATCATGCAGTCGATCAAAAATTTGGTTAGTCGTTATTACGGACTTGTATTTCATTGAAGAGTAACGTCCGAGAATAAGTCGAACTAGGAGAAAATGAATGAGCCCACTGTTGAGACGCGGTGACCAGTTTCAACTCGGGTGACTTGACTCGTCTTAATTTACAACACTGATGATTATGTTAATAGCAGCAGTTAATAAAGTATACTTAGAGTTCTAAAGTTCTTTTTAAGTGCTTTTTGAGTACGTTTTGGTTCCTTCTGGATGTCGTGTATCAACTATCAATTCCACGCCCTGCTTTTGCCGCCATATTGGAGAGGTGAGGGGAGGGGAGGAGAAGCTCGGGGGAGGGCGTATGGAGCCGCGTGGTTGTAAGGGGCATTGATCAGTCGGGATCCCAAATTGACTCCACGGGTCCAATAAAGCGTTACTGTGTGTGTGAGTGCATGGCCTGCTGTATTAAGCCATGTTCGCATTACACACTCCGATCTCTCCGATCCGACGTCTCTCTCGTGTCTCTCCTACTTTTTGTAGTGCGAACACACATCGGAGATCGGAGTCCGACGTCGGAAAGATCGGAGCCAGGCTCCGATTTTTCTTGACACAACTGGGCGGAGTAGATCGGAGCTGAGCCCTGCAGGCATAGGAATGGTAGTGCGAACGACGCTCTCTCCTCCGTCTCACCTAAATCTACTGTAGCGCTGGGGGAAGAAGGCGGAAAAAATGAGCAAACGGAGGGGAAAAGGTAGCTTCAAGCAGCCTTGGCCTTCTGGTCCTTTTCTGGCCACTTAACAGAACTTTGGAGAAAAAACCGCTACAACTTCAAGAAACCTGTAAAACAATCGTTAACAGTGTTTTACCTACTGTACAAAGTAGCAATTGTTATGTATTCGCAATTCGTTCCTAACACCTTCAAATCAATAGCAATTTGTTTCGTTAGTGGTATGGAATCTATAAAACAGATGTCCTGACTGGTGAACTGAAACCACAATTTTGATTTAAACCCAGCATATTACGATCCAATCTGAAATGCGTAATTTAATCTGCTTCATTCATCTGTGCGACAACTTCATCCCACTACGTTGTGTTGTGTGGTTTTATCCACAACCTGGGTCTTTTCCTATACGATTTTTAAATGCCACAAATTAGGACTTATTTTAAATATAGTAGTTGGTAAGTAAGCTCATCACTTTAGTTTGAAACAAACCTTCTCTAAACAAACTTGTCTCAAACACACACAAAAAAAAAACGTTCTAGCTAAGAATCCAATACCTTCAATAATCTCCTCCTACCTCAAGAAAACTAAAAGAATCCTTGCACCGATATAATCCCCCACCCCGAGATAAATAATTGCCGATCCCTGCTAATGTTGCTGACTACCCGCTAAATAAAAAAATTAAAAAACGTGTTTCTTGTGATTTTGTTCATTACTATTCTATATTTCTAACACTGTTTCAACTTAAGTGGCGTTGATTGTTAACGAGCTATGGTAACAAACAGCGGGTGTTTGAATTGTAGCCTTCGTTTGAATACATCCATCATCGTTTGCAAATTTGCAACTTACGACAGCAAAATACGTTGTTGCATGGCAGTAACGCTTCTGTGCAAACATCTCCATTGGTTAATATACAAAATAAAAGGTTAAACCATCAAAATAGCAGCTAGCGAGTCTCTCATACATATTGCTCCCTTTTTTTTTGGCAGCCACAGCAAAGAAATGCGGGCAGGTGCAGAAAGGGGAGAAGGAGATAATCCGGGAAAAGAAAGTGTCGTTTTTGAATGCGAACAGGCCAGTCCGATTGAGGGACGTCGGAGGAACTCTCTCTGGGGGGTCGTCGGACTGATCGGAGAGTGTAGTGCGAACATGGCTTTAGAGTAGTCGCCTGGCGTTCCAGACGTAAATAGACCTTGGTCAAATGCCTCGTCTGATTCGTAATGTCGACGAGATGATGTCGTTACTCAGTCTAGCTGTCATTGACAGAAATTAGAGAGGAAAGGATGCGACACGGGTTGCTGAGTGACTGCCATTACTCCGTGGGCAGCATAAAGTAAGCGCCCTATACTATAGCAAGTAGAATTTTTAAGAAAGACACAAAAAAAAACCTTTAATAATAGACGTACGGTTGGCGTGAAGGTGAATCAATAATCTTAAACCACTCATTGAAAGATGTAGGTTGCGTGCTTTTAGGTGTCTTTTTATCTGTAAAGTCATTTATTTGTGCGTTAATTTTCGATTAATTTCCCTGAACACGAACTTTACCCCTGTCTGACTTGGTCATTGTAAAAACTACTACAAAATCACTTACTTCCATTGGAATAAGAAACAACTATGCGTACTAAACATTTTTAATAAAGTAAAGTGTGAAATGGTACACTTAGTAAGCGTCAGTGAATTAAAAAAAAATATTTAAAGCCATTCAAAAAAAAAAGTTGGTTCTCAGACCTCGCCGCACTAGAAATAAAAAGAAACGATACGGCAAAAATAGCAGTTACAGATCGAAAATGGTCCTTATGCTGAGACACGAAATATAAAATTACCATCATTAAAAAAATATAAAGCAAATTCTACCGAAAAATGAAAAAAAAAAATAAAAATAAAAAAAAAGCCAGGACTGCCGGCCAGGGTAGCGTGAGAGGCTACGATGCTCCTTCAGCAGCTATGGGATGTATTCTGGCTAATTCTGTACAATCTTTCGGCCCCGATAGTGATCGGAAGTTTACTGGATCGAATCCCCGGGCTGGCACCTCCCTTTACCAGATTTCTTCTTCTCTAAAAAAAAATCTGGTACTGTTCAAGATTGAGTCGGATCAGCCATACAAGCATTAATTGCTTCGACTGACATAAGGCTCAAAGAAATTAAAATTAAAAAAAAATAAATAAAAAAAAATACTATGTGACAAAATTTTTTTAGGGGGGAGGGGAATGAACCTTAAGTATTTAGTTTTTTTTTCACCGCTTTTTCACATTTGTCTTTTCATGTCGTCAAAATGTATTGACAAGGTTTTCATTAATTTTTCATATGTCAGAATGAAACGGGAATGTGTTACAGCGAGCAAACGCAATAGCAGTCAATAATTAATACGTTTTTTCCCCGTCATTACTAATGACGTGTGTTAATGCGGAGCGTCGTATTTATTTTTTTATTTTATTTTTTTGCTTGAATTCGAGTGTCTTCACGCTCAGACATCAATTTTATGCCTGAAACAAGAGTCCGTGCTAAACTTCAACTTTTCCAATGGAGTTGAGGTTATACTTGTGCGCGTTACAGTTAGAAAGCCATGGGAAACTCGTTACATTCCCGTACATGGCAAAACCATTCATACTCGTCCGTCACAAAAGATAGAATTGCTCGGATGAGACCCGCCCTCACCACGTGCAGGACTCAGCACAGCAGGCAGTTGCAGTCCAGATTCAACATACGTAAACACAAACCACCTACGCGTATGTCGAACGACCATGGAGAAAGAGGAAATAGTCAAACGGAAAGCTGATCTTTAATTCAAATCTGGACGAGAAAAAGAACCATTATTAAAGACCAGTTGCGCAGTCACAAGACCTGTTCCTGCCTACCACTTGCTTTACGCTATAAGTTAGGCGACTGATGCACGTGTAGATTATGACATGTCTGCCCCCCCCCCAAAAAAAAATCAGTCAGCTTAGCACGTTCTTTCCTACTTCAATGAATAGAGTTGTGTTGTTCGTATACACGCAACATTGCCGTAAAAACGTGTTTAGTAAACAAATAGTTTTCAACGTAAGTGATTTCAGCCGTAATTTCAAGGTAGTATATAGAGGCGTTACGAAAGACTTGGGCGCTGGTTTTGAAGTAATTCCCCCCAAACCACCCTCCAACCGACGAACGCGTAAGGATAACGGACACGTATTAATAATTTTTGAATAAATCTGGTTATCTAGGTGGGTGGTAGGTTAAAGTAACCCCCGAAAAGAATACCCCCGGAAGAAAAAAAAAACATCAAATTACATCAAACGAAACATTGCGCAACCATTGCACACAAAAATATTATCTTGTGTGGCTTCATGAAAACGGACACGGTGAGATCATGGGTGGATAAAGGGGGGGGGGGGGGCGCTTTGGGGGCTGAAATACCGGGCCACAGACCGAAAAGGGCCTCAAGGTTGCGTCACGGACACAGAAAAAATAAAATAAGGCAGCCTACCATTTTAAATAATATTTATTTTTTACTTTGATGTTTTTACAAAAAAAATCATTGTTAAAAAAAAAGAAAACTACCTTTTTTTTTTGGGGGGGGGGGATGGATAGACCACATGGCGGCAAAGCTATGCATGTGGTCTATACACCACAATAAATCTACGATGCCTCTAGAGGTTTAATCCGGCCCGTGAATCCAGCGACGTATACAGGTGCAACTTCATTTTTTTCTGGGGACTTTTTTTGCTTTGGTGTTTTTACCTTATTCTTCTCCTCTTTGCACCGCTTTCTTCGATTTTATCCTTTCAATAAGGAGAGGGATAAACTGAAGGATTGGAACGGGAAACCTTCCATCCATGGCGCACGGGAGCAGAGTTAATGTCTAGAATAGATTCCGTGGTACTACTGACGGAGGATGGTAGTCTCTCACACTACCCAGGCATGTAGTTTTCCAGGCTTTCCCTTACTGTTACCTACCATATCAGCTTTCGCAGGCAGCTCATTTATTATGATTATAGTAATTGTAACAACGGTCGCAATAAATTTTATTACACACGCTTCTTTAATAAGGTTCTGTTCCGGTAACAGGTCTGAGAGTTTGTTCAAGGTGATCGAAAATGTGTAGTCTTAAAACTTAGCGTTTGAAGCGATTTCAAATAGATTTCTCTTTCAGTGGCTATGGGATGTATTCTGGCTAATTCTGGACAATCTTTCGCCCCGACGATGATCGAAGGTTTCCCGGATCGAATCCCCGGGCTGGCAACTCCCTTTACCAGATTTCTTCTTCTCTAAAAAAATCTGGTAATGTTCAAAATTGAGCCGGTTCTGCCATACAAGCATTTTATTGCTTCAGCTGACACAAGGCTCGTCAAAATTTATAAAAAAAAAAAAAAAATGTGACGTCCAAAAGTGACGATTACTATTTTAGTATTTTCAGGCTATTTTTCGTAACCACTTTACCCATATGATTTTCGTCCAGTGTTCCGCCACGAATACAACACTAATTTCTACAAGCACGACTGGATAGCTTTGCCAGCATACGCGAGATTTGGTGTAAAACTAATGTAAAAAAAAACTACTACCGTTGTTTCAAAACGTGGAGTCGGCAGTAAAAGCTTTTTTTTTTTCACCATTGTAATTTATTTCCAGATTGGCGTGCGGAGGGCTGGTCTAGAGCCACTTGAACTACGGAGGCCGAATTATAAGATTGTTCTTAGATTTTTTTTTTGTAGAATTACCTATTTTTTTTTATTTCAGTATTTACAGTTCAACTCGTGGCCATCCATTTAGCTGTGAGTCTAGATATCGAAAATTGAATATAGACAAATTTTTTTCGCGATGAGGGTGGTTGCACCTTGGAACTCGCTTCCTAATGTTGCCGTTTGTGCAGCCTCAGTGGGATCCTTTAAACTAGCCATTGACAAAGTCCCTCTTTTACAGTTCTTGAAGCGACAATATCAAATTTAAATTTAGTTAGCGCGGTGTTAGTAGGCTTATTGTCCTTCCGTATCCCAAACTGTCTCTCTATGACAGTTAAAGTGTATTATCATTATTACATTATCATTATTATTTTTATTAGATTATTATTATTACTATTATTATTATTATTATCTGTTAAAGGTACGCTACGTTTGCATCGACTTTGCTTCGGCCTCTCTTAACTTACTCGACAGACTAAAAAAATCGTTAAATATGGCCGCTAAGGCACTTTTTAATACTGACAAGAATAAGACTACTCTTGAAATGTTTACTGAAAATAAGCTTCTTACTTTTAATCAACTTTACAAGTATTCGATAATTACCAAATTTTATTCTGAGTCGAAATACAAAATACCTATCAGTAGACCGTTCAGGAACATAAATGCGTGGCTTGCAGAAACTCCTATGGTAAAAGAAGAATGGCCTATGTTGCACCACACATTTTTAATGAAATGCCTTCTACCTTAAGATCCTTTCAAGACATGTACAATATTAAAAAAACATATTAAAATCTGGATTTTGGGGATCTTCTAAAATGTAGTCGTTGTATTGTAAAACCTGTTTTTTAGCGGTACAATATTGAAATGAAATTAAGCATCTTTTTGTGGATTGAAATTTTAAATGAATAATAACTTTTAATTCTTTTATTGTTAACTTTTAATAATGTTGTTTGTTAAGTATGATAAGTAATGAGCTTTTTTTATAGCTAAGATATATTGTTTTGTTTCAGTGCACATACTTGTTAGGCTGAATAAATTATTATTATTATTAAATTATTATTCGCACTAAAACCTTTCACGTTGATGAAATTATGGCAAATGGGTTTGTGTTGTGAATGTAGTGCTCGGGCCCACTAGCCTTACAGATCAGTCTCCCTTACCACTGCTACTAAAAATCGGCCAAGTCCACTGCAGCCGAGTCATCGTCCTTGTTTTAAACTTTTCACTGTCAAACTTTTATAATTTGAAAAATTTTTTAGTTTTTTTTAGTTTTAACATCGGACGGCAGTCAGTGAGACCCAGTCCTTGCCGCTCCGGTTGCGTTTCCAACAAACCTATATTATTATTATTATTAAGTCCCAAAAACGGAAAACGTGAAAAGCTCCACAGCTCTCTTGTCGTGCAACCAGATCAGAACACAATTGTGAACGCCATCCTGTCCCAAACAGACAAACACGCAGAAAAACAGACACACAAAATATAAAAAAAAATTCATTCGAGTTTTAGACCTCGTTCCCTTGGCTCGCTCGGCCAATCGGTTGCCATCCAATTAGTTCAGTTCTGGAGCAGTCGTTGCAACATGTGGTACTCACCGTTAATTACGTTTGAAAACATTTAACTTTTCAACGCTGAAAACATTATGTAATTGCGTTCGTTGCTAGACGTGACGTAATCGTGGTTAGTCTGTATTACGTCTGGATCGCAAAAGTTGTAATAAATCAAAGTGCTATTATTATTTTGAAATTCTTTGTCCGACTGACAGCCACGCATCAATTTAAACAGTTGGCTTTTCGCACAGTAAAAATCCTGTTTAGGTCATCATGCATGAAGTTACGGCGTAGTACTTTATTGTCTGGACGGTAAGTTGAATGAAAAGTTAAACGCGAAATCACAGTAGCAATAATATTTCAGAAACATGCAGGTATATGCAGTATATAATACGCTTTGGTTGGGATGTACACAGCAAGCTCATCATCATGCACGAAACAACCTCAGACAGCCAGGGGAGGGGGGGGAGGGAATCTGACCACACAATGGGGGAATGTGTGTGTGTGGGGGGGGGGGGGGGAGGGAAATTCAGGGGTTCGCTAGCGCACGAGGGAACCAGCTACGCCGGGATACAGCTAGTCTGTAATAATTGCATCATATTTCTGAGATATTAATTATTTCGCGAGAAAAATTGTGAAAAACAAAAACATTTTCAGTCAGTATTTGGTATAAGTATTGTCTGCAGTGGCACAGCCGGAAAAAATGTTCTTTGGAGGGGAGGGGGGAGGGGGCGAACAAAGCCAGATAGGGAGTCAGGGGGAGATCTGTTAGCTCCCCCAGTATTTTATGGTTCCTAACTGCTGTATCTGGCTTCTGGAGCGTACTTCATTTCACGTATTATCGTGGAATTTTCATTTAGCAACGTGACACGTTTCGGCGGGGTCTGGACAGGGTGAACTTAAGCCCTTTAAGCCCTTTTCTGAAGAGACCACAAAACTATTTTAGTGGATAATTTAAAATAATCTGTCGTTCTTTAAACTTGGGAACAGCGTCAGTGGCCCCGGCCTTGCTGTCTCCTTTCACACTAGAATGGGTGTGAAGAGCCAACATAACATTCAATTACGTTACATAAAAACGCATGATACAGATATTGCCAGTTAGACGTATATTTTAAATATGAAACATGAGAGCAACAAAGCACGCTGCAGTTGTCTTGTCAGCATTCGCGCCACGTTCTCCGCAAACAATTTCAGCCAACAAGCCAGCTTTTTGAGAAAAATGGAAACCTTATGGAAAAATATCTGCCTTGGGATGAAGTACTCTTCTACTCCCCTTAGAACCCATCCACCCCCCTCCCCTCCCCATCCCCCAGCCTTCCTCCATCCCGGCCCTGCGTTCGAACTACTTACCAGCCAATATAAACACATTTATTTTCTATTGTTTTAGATTTTTTGTGTGTGTGTGTACAAATGCTTTTAAAGTTTCTTGAAAGAGTTTAGGGCCAAGTGAATTATTCACCGAAGCCTTCGGGTTGGGAGAATACGAGGAAAGCAGTTTTTTTGTTGACAGATCAAATTCTTTTTTCTCAGCAGTCTCAACATTTCACTGAAGCCAAACGAGGCCAAACGAGAGTTGGAATTGACTTGGCAGCTCATCGTCTTTATCGTTATTAAAATGTTACGTAACATCGCTTGTTAGTTCACTCTTTACCGAAATAATAGCAACAACAAAAAAAAAAAGAAAAAAACAATGTTACAAAAAAAAGGACTCCGCTCTTCATCGAAAAACAAGACGAATTCCGTCAAAAAAAAAAACCCGAAAAACCGTATCCAGGGCACTGCATAAACGGAGATTCTTAAAGGTACATTCCTCCCAGCGCCATTTCTCTCGATCCTCCACATCAAGTACGGCCCCAAAGGTCTATTTACTTACAGTTAGTCTTTCCCTTGCTAAAAATCCGTTTTAAAATGTGGCGTCTACGAGATTTTCTGTTGAATATAGTTAACTATATTTAAGAACGAGCCGTCACTAAATGATGCAATGCGCGCGTACAATAATCATGACGTTTCATCTCTGTGTGTACATCTACTAATTTTCTAATAATTACCATGAGATCTACAATCTAATAGACTAAAGCGGTTAAAATTAAAATTAATTATTCCAATAGATCGCCGAAGTAAAATTATAAGACACTAGTTTAGAAAATTATAAATTGTGATTTTAAAATACGAGAATCATTCCGGTTTTTGACGACACGATCAATGGGTTCACGGTGGCTGGACTATTAGGCGCAATGCCAATTGAGACAGTAGCTATGTTTTTCACTGCGAGGAGCGAAGCTACCGTCTCAGTTGACCTTAGCTGTGGTAAATACGCGGATGTGATCGTCGCGTGGGTGTTGTGAGGCAGGCGGAAGGTTATAAGGCAGGCGGTATGTTGCTTTAAGCAAAGTACGTGGTTCTTGATTAGTGAATCGTTTCCCCATCTTTCTCCGCGCCCGACGTGTGGGGGTTTGCCTCGTGGGGGGGGGGGGGGGCCAGACGAACAGCTGGAGGCCACAGTGTTCAATTAAAAAGCGATAGTAAGGAAAAAATGGAAAGTTTTACTACATTCCACTAGAACAATATTTATGCAAGTGAACTTAAAAAA
>JAHWFP010112003.1:0-40715 GCA_023313725.1 Lithobius niger
AATTTCAGTTTTGGGAGACCAGACTGAGCAAGCCAATGACAAGAATGGAGGATTCACTGTCACGAGTGGCATAGCTACATTCGAAGTGATGCGCGGGTCTTTAGTAAAACAAGAAAAACTCGTGAAAGGTGTGGTAGTAACACAAATTGTAAGCGATGCGGGGTTCCTGATGTAAGGATTCGTCATTAGAAAGTGATATTCAGTGAAACAAAAAAAACTGGTGACAGGTGTAGTACTAACACAAACTGCCAAGTGATGGGTGATTCCTGATGTAAGAAAATAATAATCATTAGGAAGTGATATTCAGTGAAACGAAAAAAGCTCATAAAAGGTGAGGCACAAATTGTAAGTGAAGCGGGGTTCTTGATTTTTGCCGAATCCTAAACGGAATCGTCATAAGGAAATGATAATTAGTGAAACAGGAAAGATCCGTGAAGATGTTGTTGTCTTCATGATGTTTGCCGAGACATATTAGGAAGAAATAATCAGTGAAACTCAAGCAAAACACGTGAAACGTGTGGAACCTAGGATTATTAGTTGTTGGGGAGGATGCGTCGTTCGCTGCGATGAATGTATCACTGGTGTGAGAAGCGATTTAGCGTGTTAGCAGCGCCCTCCTAAAAACGTTGGCGTTAGTCAACGTTGGCGTTGGCTATACTACTACTATTCCAAGGTCTTTGCGTTAGTCGGCGGAAAAAAATGGCGGCAACGAAGCGAGTCGTCTGGCTCACCTTGCTGGGATTTTCTATCGGCCACCTATTAGTTTCAATGTTATCGGCTACGATCAGTTTGCTACGGATTACTAGAAAAGACAACATAAGAAACGAATGGCACCGCACACTGAATTTAAACCCTAAACGAAAATTTTGTCTTGAAAGAGGTTCGACTAGCTCTTATAGAACTGCCGAGCGTAAGCCAAGAGGGGCAGCTGCGCTGGCTTCCCTGTAAGACCGAGTCCAAACGGCCGCAGCTCGGAGGCCCTTTAGTGAGGTTTTTCTGTTTCAACACCAACCGTCAAGCTTCCGATCGCCGGCGCATTCTCCGTTGTTTTGAATCTGGCGCTGCAGTCGCACTGAAAGCCTTCTCACGCGAGTTGTACAGCCGAGGAAGCAGGCCGTCAGTTAGAAAGTCGCATCCTCCCCAACACCTAATAATCCTAGGTGGAACTAATAAATTGTATGTGATGTGTGGAACTTACATCGCTGATATCGCCAAAACATTCTCAACTTTACGGCACTTCTAGACCCTTGTTGATTTTTTGATATGATAGCCATAAGAAATAAAGAATTTTCTTATTACGGGAGAGGATAAAATCATTTATCCTTAGGAATAAATTGTTTTCGAGGAATATATTATGTGTTTGTAATTCTTTTCTGCCAACTGTGGAAAGTAAAACTAACCTACCGCATTTTTGTTTCAGAAATTCATACTCCAACACAAAGCACTCGTATAGAAGTAAAAGTATCAGGTAAGTGGATGAAGATGCTTATTAAAATTGTAAACCATAATACTTAAAATGTATTGGTTCGAGAATTCTTGTTTTTTTAGAAAAAGCCTCACTCAGTCATGCTAAACATTAACACAAAACATTTGTGTGTAGTAGCAAATTTAAATGGTTTTTTTTTGGTGTGTTTAACGTTTAGCTTTTGATTGAAGGAGCCTCAAATCCTGGTAAAATGTTTTACATCTTCTAATAACGTTTTAACGTGGAGCTGCAGGCATCTCAAGACTGAATGAGGCTTTAAAAAAAAACTATAGTATGTCTCTTAGATTGTTTTCAGGAAATCACTTTGACACGAAAGTGGGTGTGCTATAGCTACAAGAAATAATCTCTTTCTAAAGCTTAAAATGAAACATTTAAACAAAAATGTAAAATTTACCAATATTACCTTAATTTGTTCATTATTTAAAAAAAAATAGCTGGCATCTCGTAGGTTTATAACTTAGAATCCTGGTGTGATTCTATTTCAGGGCGGAAAAAATATGTGACATCGTGTCTGTGAGTCACCTGCAAAGCAATTGTGGTACAAAGTGAACACTTATTCATAAATGACAATTCAAGTGAATTATCATCTTGCCCTATAACCAACGCAGATTGAGGTGTCAATGTGGCCAGAAATCGTTTCAAATTGTAGGTTTAAACTTACAATCCTGGTGTGATTCTATGATCAGGGTGGAAAAAAAATATGTGACATCGTGACTGTGGGTCACCTGCAAAGCAATTGTGGTACGAAATGTTCACTTATTCGTAAATGACAATTCAAATGAATCATCTTCGGGACGGAAAAATGATGTGACATCGTGACTGTGAGTCACCTGCAAAGCAATTGTCGTAATGTGGGCACTTATTCATGAATCTTCTTCTTTCCCTATAACCAACGCAGATTGAGGTGTCAATGCGGCCTAAATCTTTGCAATTGTGGAACATGTAAGGGAAAGGCACGGGGATAAACAAAGCAGTTGAAGCGGGATGCGCTGATTGAGTGAGCAATTCCAGCTTCATTGCGTAGACTAACATTGACTGCGAGAGGAGCAACTGAATGGGGATATGCTGGTTGAGTGATCGTAGCGAACAAATATCAGCATTGGCTAGCCAGTGTGCGCAAAAATAGGATTGAAAAAACTTAAGCATGTGAAAGATGGACACACATGAAACCAAACCATGTCAGTTTGGCTGACGTAACGGCTAACTGAGCAATGGCAAATTACCAATATAAAATGTTATAGACGAAAGATTCCTCCAGGGAAAAAGGCAGAGATGAAGATAAGACGTGTGACCTTTTATGTTTTCACAGGCCTATAAATGTTGTGATATCAACACAAAACCAAACTAAATCAAAGGGTCAGCCTTTGAAGGTAGTGATATCATTCAACCAGGGAAAGGCCACCAAGGTCTATCCTATCAGCCAAGTTAATCGCACCAAAAAATACTTTGGACGTTAAATGAAAACTTGAAGATTGCTACAGCGAGTAGCAATGTTCAAATTTCATTTAACTTTCGAACTATTAGTCGGTGCGATTAGCTTGGCTAATAGGATTGACCTTTGCGGCCTTTCCCAGGTTGAATGATATCACTGCCTTCAAACGCCGACCGTTTTTGGAAACTAGGCGGGTTTTTCTACTAGTTAGGGTTTTGGATGGATTCCGTCTTACAGTATAAAAGACGATGCGTTCCTCCTCGTGTTGCTCCTCTACGTAATTCTTTTGTTGTGGGATAAGAACTACACCACTCATCCCTCCCACTCGAGTGGGTAAACACGGCCGCTGAGAATTTTTTTAGTGTGAAATTTGATACGGGCTGGCTTGAATGGCCCGCACTGAGCTTGAGCCAGCGCACCCATGCATGGTGGGGAAGAAAGGAGTGAGGCTTAATGGCGCGTCAACAGCAAGGTCATTAGCGCCGTCCTCAGTGCAGTGATCCGGGTTATCACTGCGCCACACATTACAGAGGTGATGAACAAACCGCAAGTCTAGATCTTATCATACATCTGTACCTCCTGAAAAAAATAACAACCCCCGACACGAGGACAGACTCATCACCCACTTGACGCATTTTAAGTTTCGTTGAAGATGGAAACTGCGACGAACCCCATCAAGATGGTGACAGTCAACAAGCAGATGATGGACCGTAAGTGGCCGATGCGTTTGGCAAGCGACGAATTCTGTAGGTGGAAATCAGTATGAAATTTACTGAAATGTGACGTCACTATCACGGAAGTGACGCAACTGACTGCTGAGCCATTCGATTGGTTAGCCAAGCACTCCATAATGAAATAAGCGTAATGCAAACATATTCAAAGAACTGAATCGGGGCGGGACTACTACAAAATAGAGCAAGCGTAAGGATGATAAATAAACAGTGCCATTTTCGGCTACATAACATTTGTTTCCCCGTGATATTAACCACAGTATACACATTCTGCTTACCAAAGGTGGCCCACTGGGCACTCGTATCCGACGTCCGGGGCTTCAGTCGACCAAGCCGGACTTCTCACCCATTGAAAGTCTGAGAATATAGGGCAGTGACACGACGTAGTATTATTGTAACTCTATGGTGGAGCCAATAACTGGGTTAGCTGCAAGGTGCACTGCTGGGGGAAAAGCAGAGCGTCTTACTGAAGCCAATGCTATTAGACTGGATTTCTTAGGCCTAAAACGCGCGATTTTTGTCGATTTGTTGGCAGTTGCTGACACTTTTAAGCAAGTGGAATCTTTATTTTCCAATTACAACCTCGTGGCATAAGGGATTGGAGAAAACAACGTTTTTTTTAAGCCTACGAAATCCACTCTCAAACCACTGGCTTGACTAGAAGTGCCGTTGCTTAACCCACCATTTCAATCTAGTGCCCCTTGCAGGTATCTCTCTTGTAGTCCATATGACGTCACTTGACTCTGCTCTATAGGTTGAGGTCTTTTCGGCCCCAAGCCTTTAAGGATTGTAAACTAACAGTGCCATTTTTCGCAACATGACGTTTGTTTTTAAGCACAGAGCATTTCGAGATATAAGTGCTGGGAAAAGTGAAACATCTCTATCTTTGCGTCAAAAGCGTTTTTATCATTTTAAAATGACCGCATGGTTCTTGAATACGTACCAATAGAGCAGCGTCATGTGACGTCATATTGGTTACAAGAGCGATAGCTGCAAGGGGCACTATATTAAAATGGAGGGTTAAACAACGGCACTCCTAGTCAAGGCAGTGCTTTGAGAGCGGATTTCATAGGCTTAAAAAAAACGTTGTTTTCTCCAATCCCTTATGCTGTTAGGTTGTAACCGGAAAATAAAGAATCCACTTGCTTAAAATTGTCAGCAACTGCCAACAAATCGACAAAAATCGTGCATTATAGGCCTAAGAAATCCACTCTTAACAGCATTCTCTTCAATAAGACGCCCTTCTTTTCCCCCTCCAGTGACCCTTGCAGCTATCCCAGTTACTGGCTCCAGCATAGAGTTATATACAATAATACAACATTGTGTCACTCACTGCCCTTTATGGTGAACGCCATCTTTGGGAAAATTACATGCACTTGCAGAGCGTTTCAAGGCCTTCGATTTTCAGCAGCCTGATAGACCCCAATATATTGCAACGCGAGGTCTTCGAACAGAATAGAATCTTAACACAAGGAGCTTCCCTTGTTGTTGCCGTCTCCTCCGCTAATAATGGTGTTGACCTATTTATAAGGTCTTGTTTTGAGTCCATGGTGTAGAATGGCAATTTAGATGAAAGCTCCTAGCATTAGTTCCATGGCTAATGCGACCCTGCCTTGTTTTTTTCATCGTTTTCGTTTTCTTCCCCTTCTCGTGTTTACAAAATACCATTCAGATTAAACGGCCATTCTAAGGCAGTACTCGAGCCCCGGCAATAAAGAAGATTGCCGTGTAGGCTTTCGTTTCGCTGAGTTGTTTTGGTGGAAAACAGTTCCCTGGGCTCGTCGTCATCTAAAGAAGGCATGCGTTCTGCTGGCCTATACATCCACTTCTGTGGTTCCCAGTACTAGGACACTCGTGTACTAGTTTTCCCTTTAGTTACTGTTGCATGGTGGAGCTGAAGTTGGGTAAATGAACGAAAAAAAACATGAGTAAACAAATAAAAAAAAACAATGCTAAGATGCATCGTAAAGAATATTTTATTTAAATATCGATTTAGCTCTTTTTTGGGGGCCGCGGAAATAATCCAACAGAAAAAATGCACAAGTATAGAGCAGTGACACGACGTAGTATTATTGTACATAACTCTATGCTGGAGCCTTAATGGGTTAGCTGCAAGGGGCACTGCAGAGAGAAGCAGAAGGGCGTCATACTGAAGCCGATGCTGTGAAGCGTGATTTCTCAGACCTAAAACGCGCGATTTTTGTTGTTGCAGAAAACAACGTTGTTTTAAACCTAAGAAATCCGCTATTCCGTTGTTTTTCTCTCGATTTTTATGTAGTGCACCTTGTAGTGATGACCTCCAAAACCCAAACTGGTGACAATATGGCGGCAAATGTCACTGCTCTGTAGAGCAGCGTCAAGTGACGTCATATTCGCTACAAGCGAGATACCTGCAAGGGGCACTAGATTGAAATGGTGGGTTAAACAACGGCACTTCTAGTCAAGCCAGTGCTTTGAGAGTGGATTTCATAGGCTTAAAAAAACGTTGTTTTCTCCAATCCCTTATGCCATGAGGTTGTAATCGGAAAATAAAGATTCCACTTGCTTAAAACTGTCAGCAACTGCCAAGAAATCGATAAAAAATCGCCCGTTTTAGGCCTAAGAAATCCAGTCTAATAGCGTTGGCTTCAGTGAGACGCTCTTCTTTTCCCCCACCAGTGCACATTGCAGCTAACCCAGTTACTAGCTCCACCATAGAGTTATGTACAATAATACTACGTCGTGTCACCGCCCTATAGAGCGTAGTAGGAAGTTTTGCTATTTACTCCGCTTGGGTGAAGAGAGCATTTTTCATTTCTCTAATTCGCCGAAGAAAAATTGTCGAAATACGATACATGCTTACAAAAATAAAAATCCAAGCGGAACCGGAGGTTTCTTTGAACTGGCAATATATTTCATACATTTTCGTTTCCCAGCACCAGAATCTTCATCGGAATGCTAAGACGAGGAATGCTAACAGTTAGGGAGGGAACAATGTATAAGGAAACATGCCAAAATGCACGTCAACTCAGTCACGTGATGTTGCTAGCACATGTTTTCTCTTTTATGCAATGTTCTCTCTGTATCTGTTTTTATACCCTTCTTCGTATTCTGACGAAGATTGCGGTGTTGGGAAACAAAAATGTATGAAATACGTAGCAATTTAGGATACTTCATTTATATACCCGCATGGACTTTTTAAAAATATTTTACTAGGGCAGCCTCCCCCCCTCCCCCCCCCATATGGACCGGTTTTACAGAAATTGTTGTAATTTCCCGTTTGCATGAAAGTACTGTGATTTCCCGTTAGCAGTCGCCCTAGCTTTCATTAAATTTAGTTAGAGCCAGGGCTAAGAGACACAGAGGCCTAGATCCCGTTTGCATGAAGATGATGTGACTGGAAAAATATGACGTCATCAGTACTGTGTCTCTTTGTTGAAAACACAGTTCGAATAATTACTTATACAGACAATTCCGTTTGACAGACATAACAAACACAACACTGCGGACGTCAATAGAATAAGGATTATCGAGATTCCCACTGCAGACGTCCATACCATTGCGGACTCACACACACACACACACACATACGCACAAACAAACAAACAAACAAATATTACGATCTTAGTTTTATATATTTGCCTCTGTACGTATTGCTCTCTTTTTGCAAGAGTAAACCTTGACAAGCGGTTTAGGAGTCTTAGGGTGCGTTTGCGCAGCGACTCACCTTTGCATTTTCGCAGCTAGAACTCAATCGCGATGGCAAAGGTGACATTGCCATGGTAACAACGCTAAATGGTTTAGCTAAATCCGACATCGTTTGAGTAAATACTTGCAGTCTTATAATCCGTGCCAATAATATGAAGAATTCCTCATGACGAAACAATTTTCCCAAACGCTTCTGAACTCACGTTATTTGCTGTTTTCGTTGCGAGGCGGCAGACACAAAACCGCCGCCATGTTGGAATTTGAGGTGATTTCTAGCTTCTAGCTGCGAGAATGCAAAAGCGAGTGGTTAAGTAAAAGTGCCCTTATAGTAGTAAATCGTGGAAACAACACTGTGTTTACGTTGTGCTCGCTTTAACTGGGATGAAAAATGTAACTTATGAAACCTGCCCCCAGCTATCGAACCTGGATTCCTTGGAGTTACGACGCTTGAAGGCTGATCTAACCTTTACTTTCAAGAGGTTTCCTCAACACCGATATCCCACTTTTCGAATTGTGTACGACGGGACACGCACGCGGGAACATATTTAACTTAAACAAACCGGCAGCACGATTACAGATGCGTAGGTCATCATTTGCGGTGAGGGTAGTAAACCCATGGAACTCGCTTCCTTTGAGAGTGGTAACCGCAAAAAATATTTACGCTTTTTCCGGCACCTCTTAAATGAGGCAGACCTTGGACATTTTCGGAAAGAGAATATACACGACCCATTGAAAAAATAAATAAAATGAAAATTTAAATCTGCTAGTCCTATACTTGCTCGCCACGCTCATAATTTTTTTTAAATATATAAATGGAACAGTATAAGTAGCCGACAACCCTGCTGCTTTCATCGCACTTCTTATGAGTGCCAAAATGCATTATCATTACGGAATACTGAGAGCGTAATAAAATCTTACTTTACGACTAAAACCGACTTTCATAACTTCAGAACTGTGACGTAGCTCAGTGGCCACTGGCTCTGTGCTGGTTAACGTCTAGGCAGGACCAAATTTTTATTTCAATATAATGAACTGCAAATTATATGGGCGGTCAGTGCACGTGATTTGGTCACGGTATATTTATTCAATGTACTGTGACCTAATCAGGTGCATTGACCGCCCATTTAATTTGCAGACAATTTATTAAAATAACTACGTGCAAAAAAGTGCCTCCCGTAGCTAAGAATAAGTCCACGGTTGTGCTGTATTTTGAGTGAAAATAGTTTGTTTAGGAATGGATGAACCTTTCGTGGTTATCGCTCCTAAAATAAATTGAATCAAATCAGAACAATCAACTTTTCTTGAAATAACTCGGCTTGCCAGACGATACCTACAACTACGACGAAATCATTGTTTAACCATTGTTTTTTCTAGGTTGGTAATTCTCACAAGGATTGAAGTACAGACAGGAGTACATGAAGAAATAGGAGAAGAGAACTCTTGATTCATCCTTCGCTCCTCGTTCTTCATGTACTCCTGCCTGTACTTCACCCCGTGTGAGCATTATCAAACCAATTAAAACAATGGTTAAACACTGCTTTTCCACACTGCTTCAGATATCGCTCCGGAGTTCATTCAAGAAAAGGTGATTGATTTGGTTTGGGTTTATTTTATGAGCATTACCCAAGAAAAAAGTTTGACCATTCAAAAGACCATGCAGCCTTGGAGTAATGATCTCATTTCGTTACGGGAGGCGCTTGTTTGTACTCAAACTTTAACGGGCAAATCTAATGCTGTATGATTATTATGTTATCTGCAAACATGGCAGGGCGTGGCCCAGCGTAGTACAAACTTGGAGTGCTAGCTGGAAGTGAATTCGAGCCCATTTGGCTTTCCATCTTGTTTAAGTAAATGTTATGATCATGTTGTTAGCACCGGATGTTCGTATTGGCATTTGATTGTTGTGGTGGCTACTTTAACTTTTTAGGCAGTTACACATTTTCAGATGGTAAAAATAGACCTAAACACAAAATGAAGATATTTACTTTTTGTTTGATACACTTTTCTTCAGTATTTTCCAGATCAGTGGCTAGACATTTAAGTTGTATGATTTTAATGATGAAGATGCAAGATAATGGCAGAATCAGTGTCAGGTTGTAGCACTGGTTAATGTGGTTATTCATGCATTTAAGAATCTACGAGGGTCCTTCTCTTATTCGCTGCATCATTAACATTTGCGGCTTGCTCTCGGTTACCCGAGGAAGTAATTAATGCAAGCTTAGCTTATGTTTGTTGTGTTGAAAACGTTTGTTGGGCCATTTCTTCACTTAAAAAAAATTCTTGGTCCATTATTTTCATTTGAAAATTTTTCCTGGTCCAATCCTTCACTTGCTTCATTTCTTCACTTGAAAACATTTCTTGGTTCATTCTTTCACTTGGTCTATTTCTTTACTTGAAAACATTTCTTGGTCCATTTCTTCACTTGAAAACATTTCTCGGTCCATTTCTTCACTTGAAAATATTTCTTGGTCCATTTCTTCACTTGAAAACATTTATTGGTCCATTCCGTCACTTGGTCCATTTCGTCATTTGGTTCGTTTCTTCATTTGAATACATTTCTTGGTCCATTCCTTCAAATGATCCATTTCTTCACTTGAAAATAGGTCTTAGTCCATTTCTTCACTTGAAAATATTTCTTCGTCCAGTCCTTCAGTATGGTCCATTTCTTCAGTAGGAAACATTTCTTGGTCCATTTCTTCAATTGAAAACATTTTTTTGGTCCATTTCTTCACTTGACAACGTTTCTTGGTCCATTCCTCCGCAAGTTTTCTGCTTGTGAGTGCCCATGTTTAAGTTTTGCTAGCAAGTAGCATTCATTGAACGAGATATGTTGCGTAACTGCATCTTAGCACAAGCCCTTCATAGCTACATCAGAAGGCAGCGCTGAGTCTTGCTTATTGGTGCCGGCACTAATCGGGCATTTGAAGGTAAAGGGTCAAGATGATCTATTACAATTAATGGCCGTCCAGTCTCGGGGGATGGCAAGACCTCCGCGTCATATTCCGGCCTTCGGATCACCACCCTTCAGCCTCGTAATCTTCGGCGTAAACTAATTATGACTCAACGACAGTTTTAATCAATGCTTCCGTGAAAGCGAAACGAGTGAGCTGGAAGAAGGAGTATTTTGAATATAATTTAAGGCGTTCGGATTTAGAAGAAGAGAACGGGGCTTCCACATCAAGCCCTAAAAGGAATTCAAGATGTAAAATCTTGTGGATTTGCAATACAGATGATGAGATTTGCAGTTTTCGTCCAAAAGAGAGGCAAGAGTCCCGTGAAGTCTGTCCTGTTTCACAGATTTTAAAATTCATTGGGATTTCGGTTGTAGAGGTTTGGGGGGAGTGGGCGACCCTAACGTGATATAACTAAGGTGTGGGGATGGTTTAATGTAGGAAACTCAATAATAAATAGACATATTTGGTTGGGTTCGATATTTATGATGGTCAATGTAAGATTTTGTACATAAGCTCAGCCTTCCACGACTTTTAATAAACAAGCTATAAATTATTATTAATGTGATGGATGGTGATAAATGAATGATAAGGACATGATGACTTAAGTGAGGAGGACTGGGAAAATTGGGGAGGAATAATAATAATTTCTAGTTAAAGGGATATACCTCCTAGCGCCATTTTTCTCGATCCTTCACATCAAGTACGGCCCCAAAGGTCTATTTCCTTACCGTTAGTCTTTCCCTTGCTAAAAAACCGTTTTAAAATGTGGCGTCTAGGAGATTTTCTGTTGAATATTGTTAACTATATATTTAGTGACGGGGCGTCACTAAATCATGCATTGCGCGCGTACACTAATCATGACGTTTCATCTGTGTGTGTACATCTGCTAATTTTCTAATAATTACCATGAGAGCTAAAATCTAATAGACTAATGCGGTAAAAAATTAAAATTAATTATTCCAATAGATCGCCGAAGCAAAATTATAAGACACTAGCCTAGAAAATTATAAATTGTGATTTTAAAATACGAGAATCATTCCGGCTTGTGAGGACACAATCAATGGGTTCACGCTGGCTGGACTATTAGGCGCAATGCCAATTGAGACAGAAGCTATGGTTTTCATTGCGAGGAACGAAGCTACCGTCTCAGTTGACCTTAGCTGTGGTAAATACTCAGATGTGATCGTCGCATGGGTGTTGTGAGGTAGGCGGAAGGTTATAAGGCAGGCGGTATGTTGCTTTAAGTTGCCAAATGTACTAACAGTGATGGAGGACAGGGATGGAATGGAGGCTTGGGATGCATTATTGTGATTACCTAATACTAACAATACGTTGGCTAGGCACAGCACGTGCTTTACAATTGATGTGATTTCAGAATACATTGTAGTTAACAATACAGTTAGTGAGTGTAAGAACAGAGGCAGGGACCACTTAAGATCGTCATCCAAGCTCAGCTGAAGGGAAGCAAGATGCTGGGTCATCAGTCTCAGCATCAGGTCGTCCAATATTGACGTTGGTAGGAGCTGAGGCAGGATGAGTCACTACAGAATGCCCTCCTCCCTGAGACAAAAGTGCAGCAGCTCCGTATAATGCTGAAGCATTCTTAAACTTCTTGCTTTCTGCAAACTTGTGTTGTATGTACATTTGAAATGGTGAAACAGGCTCAGGACCTAAAAATGAAGACATGGAAAAAAAAGAAAATACACAATATTACACTTTGAACTTCATAATGAAGTCGATCCCGGTATAAAAGGAAACGGAATGGATTTCAAAATCTCTAACTTATTAGTTGCCCAGCCCTAAATGTGGCGAGGGACAACTGTAAGACCTTACAAATAAATTTACAATCTAATTCCGTTCCACCTAGATCCCGGTAACCATTGGTACGGAGAGATCCTTCCCAAAATCTAGGATTTTTAATAAATCAGACAGCGTTTATATTGAGGTTGTCAAACAGCCAGTGAGTTTAAGGGTTGACGGACATTTTTTATTTAAAATAGTGACTTGAGTTGTTATGATACTCGTTAATGCACTCGTCCGTCACGACTCAAAGATCAGTGCTAATTGCAGAGACTAAGGTCGATCAAATAAGCTGGCTGCTGAGCCCATACGCGTCGCAACAAGAAATACTTAAAAAAGTATCAGGTAAAGTTTAAAAAAAAAGTAACACCTTCAATTAGGTTGGATTGAAGGAGAAGAAAAAGGTCTGTCAAAGATTCCGTTTTACCTGAGAAAATTAATGCTAATAAAAATAAGCGCT
Source organism: Lithobius niger (assembly GCA_023313725.1). Lineage (NCBI taxonomy): Eukaryota > Metazoa > Arthropoda > Chilopoda > Lithobiomorpha > Lithobiidae > Lithobius > Lithobius niger. The sequence goes on from JAHWFP010112003.1 coordinate 12,551, forward strand.
GGTTCAAGTCAAGCATTTAATGAAAATGTTAGGAAATATATTTAAAACTGAATTAAATTCTCTTCAACCATCATCATATTAATAACAAGAAATGACGATGCAATTACAAAATAACTATGTTTGATTCTCACAACTAAAATAGCAGTCGCTAACGATTTACAAGAAAATCGTGTGCAATCCAGATTATAAGTATATAAACTCATGGTTAGCGATGTTGCTAGGCAACGGCCTCGCGCTCACGTGGCTACCATTGTTGACGTCAACGCCTTCGTTCTATCACGATGTACTCGATTTTGAAGCAAACGAAGAAAGTGCTCGTCTTAATTTATTTTCTTCAAGGAAACCAGGTAAGTTCGCGTTGTTGACTTAACTGGAATGTTGAATTAAAGTCCTCATTATTCACCGTTTTGTGCCAGGTAAAATTCGTGACTCCAATACCATAATTTCTTTTAGAAACTAGATGTTAAAAAGACCCGTGCGGCAAGAACTAAACGCTCGATCCAAAGATGGCAACCTCCAGAAAAAAAAAAAAGATCGCCGGGATTTTTACAAAACCGAATCTGTGGTACAACCTTCAAGAGCTTTATAGGGGTGAACAGTGTTAATGCATTGGCTTAATATTTGCTAAATTGTTTGTTAATGAATGTTGAATGTGTTGATTGTATTTGTATTCTTTTAAATACGAAATTTTGTAGCCTTCCAAGAAAAAAAAAAGGCATGCATTAGCACGTTAATAGTATAGGCAACGCCAATAATTATTTTTAATAATCATGTTGCTTAACGCATGTTTTTATTTTTTGCGGTTAAGTGAAAAGGGGTTTTCGAAGGTAACCTGAGAAATTCGACCCGATCATTTTAGGGGAGAAAGACACAAAACTGCAAAAAAATTACTACGGGTTAAAATTTGTAGTTAAGTAAACTTAATTGTTGCGGTTTTGTCACTATTTTTTTTTAAAGCTAAATATAAACAAACATCTTTGGAATAAAAGGGAATAAGTGTCACAATGTTGAAAAATTTGTTCTTAAAAGAGAACCCAAATTTCAGTTTTAATTTGTTGTCAATTCAATAAAATTAAAATCTAACCTAAAACGTTAACTGCACATGTTACTCACCTTGTTCCTGCATTTTTGCAGTTTTTGCATGATACAATAAAAAAACAAAAATAGTTCTATGGACAACGTTCAGTTTTCAGTGGACAACCATCCAAAGACCCAGGAATGGTAACTTTATAGCATCCAAACTTGAATTCGGGTTGGATTAATGGTGCTGTAAACATTTTACAGTGCCCCCAAAAAAGTGTGATTACTTCGCAACGAAGCGGACGCATGTTATGGGGGGAGTGGGCGACCCTAACGTTATATAACTAAGGTGTGGGGATGGTTTAATGTAGGAAACTCAATAATAACTAGACATATTTGGTTGGGTTCTATATTTGATGGTCAATGTAAGATTTTGTACATAAGCTTAGCCTGCCACGACTTTACCAAACAAGCTATAAATAATTATTAATGTGATGGATGGTGGGTGATAAATGAATAAGAAGTACATGATGACTTACGTGGGGAGGACTGGGGAAATTGGGGAGGAATAATAATAAGAATTTCTAGTTAAGTTGCCAAATGTACTTACAGTGATGGAGGACAGGGATGGAATGGGGCTTGGAATGCATTATTGTGATTATCTAATACTAACAATACGTTGGCTAAGCAAAGCACGTGCTTTACAGTTGATGTGATTTCAGAATACATTGTAGTGTAACAATACGGTTAAGTGAGTGTAAGAATTGAGGCAAGGCACACTTAAGATCGTCGTCCAAGCTCAGCTCAAGAGAATCAAGATACTGGGTCATCAGTCCCAGCATCAGGTCGTCCAATATTGACGGTGGATGAGTCACTACACGGTAAATATAGCTTTGTTTACTGTTTATAAGTGACTAGCTGAACCCATAATCGGGTCGCTTCATTCTTTCTTGTTTGGCAGATCCCATTGTCTTATCTCTTTTACCATAACAATGGTTTATGGAATTGTCCATGCTTAACAGTGGTAAACCTAAATGTAAAATCTTGTGGATTTGCAATTCAGATGGTGAAATTTGCAGTTTTGCTCCAAGAGAGAGGCAAGGGTCCGATGAAGTCTGCTAACTTGCAGCTTTTTGGGCCCGTTTCTTCACAGGTTTTAAAATTCATTGCGATTTCGGTAAATATACTTTGTTCACTGCTTACTAGCTGAACCCATAATCGGTTCGCTTCTTTCTTTCTTGTTTGACAGATCCCATTGTCTTATCTCTTTTCCGATAACAATGGTTTATGGAATTGTCCATGCTTAACAATGGTAAACCTATAATTATCCAACGGACACAGATGGACAGTACGAAGCTCAACTGATTCACCAGATATGTGTCATTAGGTTTATACATGAGGTTCTTGTTTTCATTGCTTATCATGAGCTTTTAGATAATGAGGCTTTATCACAACCAATAGGTCACAAGGTCAAGGGTCAACAAAGCAAACAGTCAGCGTTCAACTTTGGCCTTGTGAGAGTACAAGATACACTAAGAAAGAAACTGAGATAGAGAGAAAAGCAAACTGCCATGACTGGAATTCAAGCCAGGACTTCAAATTTATAAGTTCGGCTCTGCCAACTTTGTCACCAGAGCAGTATCTATGACTATTATCAAAGGAGTTTTTTTTAAAAAGGTGAACTATCCAATTAAGGATTTAATGTGGCTAACAGGTTTACAGAATTTTACAGATTGGACGCACTGTTGTTGTAGTTGTATACTGGGTGGTCCACAAAAAACTGACGACCCAAGATTTTCTAAGTCCAGTTTTTCTAGTTAGCACCCCTCAGAACCAGGAGAGGACAGAAATCTTTCCGTTTCATTAGATTTGAGTTCTATTGTGGACCACCGTGTAAAGGCTGTTCACTGGTTGGAATCCAAGTCTTTCGAACCTATGGAAACGGTATTCCATACACGTGGCTCACTGCACTGAATTGCTTTTGGTGTATGATTTTTTTTTTAAGTTAGCTTATAAGTGACTTCATTTATTTTATGGCAATATGTACACATTTGTACATTAGTTTAGTGACCCAACTACCTGTGATCCTTGTTCGTTTGCTAACTGTTGGAATCTGTTGAATATATGTTCCAATGTATTATCTTGCAGCAGCAATTGTATTTTAAGTGTCTGGTGGACAGTACCCTTGTATTTTATTATAAGTGCTTACTTAAATTAAACAAACAACTTAGCGCTGTCACCGCCACTTCACAAAATCTTTCTCAAATGCACACTAAATTTACCTTAGTGTGACCTTAGCGCGATATAGTCACTTCGTTATGGGAGCAGCATATATATTCCTATGGCAAGCAACATTCGGCAAGCGTTACATCACAAGAACACGAGTTTCGAGGGAAAATGGGAAGAAACGCCTGTTGTTACTACGGTGGCTCGTTGAGACAAACAACAACTTTTTTTTTGCACACACACAAAACTTTCATGAAATAGGAACTTCGTCGTTCCAACGCCGGAGTTGACACACTACAACCTAGGATGGCATACGGTAAACTGCGTCCGTGCCAGTGGCCATCTTGTTCCGGTTTTATAAGAGTTGTGTGTGGGTAGAAAAAAGTTGTTGTGTGTCCCACTACTAGCAATACTAAGGAGAGCGAGGGAGAGCGAATTTCGTGAAGGTGCATTGTGTTAGCTAACATTTGCCATATGTGGCTATTTGCCGGAATCTCTGAACTCCACTGTGGGCCGGCTTAAGCCACTATCACCAGCACAATGTTGTCTGTGCGTCTGCGGTGTTTGTATACTGGTGAGCAGTAATTGCGCACTAACCCTTCTGTGACATTACGTGCTAAGAGTTGATGCTAAGGCATCGAACTTATCGTCTCTTTGAGGAGGTTTTTCCGTCGAGGCTACAGAAAGCCATGTTTAAAGATGGTAGATGGTTGATTCATGCTAGTATTACATTTAGGTAACGATAATAACAAATTATGAGGTTTTCATCATGACGATGTCACCAATGAGCTAAATGAAGGACAAGAATCGAACGATTACCATAAATCAGCTTATTTACTGCACAGTATAAAACTTAATACTGAAAGCACCACGCTTCAAAAACCAACCATGAATGGTGAACATATATTGGAAGAACGCACGTAACTTCGTATGTGGCGAAGTGCTTAAACATTTAATCTGTTCCTCCTGATAGATAAAAGTGTCACGAAACCTGTGATGGCTGCAATATAATCAGCTGCTGATGGTTCGGTTATAGTTTAATAAATTGCTAGGTTATTTGGGAAGGTGTCTTTTCCCCATTTATATCAGGCTTACACTCACGAAAGATTCTGAGCTAAATATTGATTTGTTAATATTGTGAGCTACGTTTAGTGTTTGTTAATTTACAGTAATATCCACGTTGTTCATGTGAATGGTCATCTTTGTTGGGTAATTGTGGGACAGTGTGGGGAGAAAAGCGTATGCTTTGTGTCTGATGGAAAAACATGGCTGGAATCCAGTAAGGTGGGCATGTTTTGTTTGGCGAAATAATTTTACCATAAATGATTACAAAAATAATCGACACATGTGTAAATATGTACGATTGAGCCATGAACCAAAGCCAAATACTTCGATATCATGTGTAAGGCCTTGCTGTAGCAGGTAACTTTAATTATAGAATAATAGTGCAGTCTTCGTACTTAGGACTATTTGACAATCTGCCCCCGAAATTACAAAGTTTTGTATTTGGAGACAAACAATGTCTGTTACCATATAATAAACCAGAAATGTTCGTTGTCGTCTAATCAAGTTGTTATCGTGGTTCGAACCTCGACGGATCCATCAGCCTCCGATGTAAATAAAGTCGCGTCTATTGGAGTACATTAACGTAACTAGATTTGTCTTGCACCGCATCGTCGTATGAATGAAATAGTGTTTGGCGATATTTGATAATTTGTAATTCTTCAGTTATAATCGTTATTTACGTGAGATTTGTAAAATAACAACGCTTGCGAAATGCGTTTCAAGTCTCGTTTTTGGCAGTCCAGTTCAACATTCACTCCCCCATTTTGGTAGCATTTCTGAGGTTACACAAATGACATAATTAAAGGATACTCAACAGCACAACTACTCATAATAGCTAAGGTTCGCTAAGTATTTATTATTAGTTAGGCGCTGGTGAGTCATCTTTCCAGGAGCACAATACAAACTTCCCAGATCCGCCATAAAGGCTATCCAATACATACTCACTAGGCAGAATAACTGTTGCTGCATAGTGACTAATTCAAAATGCAGAATTGGTGTTCGTGTTTTCCACTGACTGCAAGTCAACGTTAAAGAATAACTAACTTTTCTTTTTAAATAGTTATAATGGCTTAAATTAAATACTTAAGGATACTGAATGGCTCTATTTTAATCCATGAAACCTTGAATTCAAAAAGTCGTCGATACCTGCTTGAGATGATTGTATTTTGATTAACCACTGGCGCGAATTTAGGTTGCAGTTGTAGACACTTAACATTCCGAACTAGCGACATTACTAAACAAAATGATGCCGTTGTCATATAGGTCAATACGGAGTGGAATAGGCTTGTTTGTAAGTTCAGCTGACACTGAGTTTTGATTAAGTCGAAAGAAACCTACGCAAACTAGAACACGGCCCGACATGCTACCCTTGCGTACCCGTCCACAGCCTGCATCTGCAAAGCTGGTGGTGTCCTAGTTTAGTGGAAGATTTGGATGTTCGTATCAAGTTGTTTTCCCGTTTACTCATTAAGCGAGTTGGACATAACTTCAAATATTCTGAACTGACTACAAACAGTGACCTGGCATAACGCAGTTTCAGAACGTGATTGATGGCAATGAAAGTGAAGCTAACACCAAACAAGCAGCAACAACATTGTCACAATTCTACTGAGTGCAATATGACGTTGCCATAATCTAATCAGTCAGGCATAAATCTTCCATCACCGTGTTCATTTTTGCTTGCCATTCCTCTGTGCACCAGGAATAAAAATAAAGCCTATTCTATTCAACAGGAATAGAATAAGTATTGTTGTTAACCGTTAGTGCAAGGCAGTACACTCTGATCAGCAGTTGACGCCCGTATGCCACTCCAGTCATTCATAATGAGAACAAAATCCAAAGAAGGATACAATGGGGATATCAAACCTTCTCTCCACCTAAATATACTGATAGTTTAGAATTAAGGGGGGTGCGTTGGTTGCTGAGACCCGGGCCACAGGCCGAAAAGGGTCTCAAGGGTGATTAATGGGGGTTCTTTGGTTGCTGAACACCCGGGCCACAGGCCGAAAAGGGTCTCAAGGTTGATTAAGGGGGGTGCTTTGGTTGCTGAACAGCCGGACCACAGGCCGAAAAGGGTCGCAAGGTTGATTAATGGGGGTTCTTTGGTTGCTGAACACCCGGGCCACAGGCCAAAAAGGGTCTCAAGGTTGATTAAGGGGGGTGCTTTGGTTGCTGAACACCCGGGCCACAGGCCAAAAAGGGTCTCAAGGGTGCCTCATGGTCACGGCAAAACTGAAATAAGGTACTATTTTAAATTTTAAAAAATGTTTACTTTCATTGTTTTTACAAAAAAAATGTTTACTTTCATTGTTTTTACAAAAAAAATGTTTACTTTCATTGTTTTTACAAAAAAAAATGTTTACATTCATTGTTTTTACAAAAAAAAATTTTTAAAAAAAAAAAAAACCCTTTTTTTTTACACTACTGGGGGGAGGAGTGGGTGGGGGGGGGAGTCACAATAAATCTTAAGCACCAGGCCTCTATAAGGTTTAATCCGGCTCTGGATCATACAATACTTGACATGCTTAATAGTGGTGTTTAGCGGAAACGTTAACACAGCTAAATCGCCTTTCATAGAAACTCTAGTGAATTGATACCTGATGTATTATATCTGCCAACTGGGCAGCTCAGTGGAATACACACTTGTGAATAACGTAAAAAAATGAGACTATTAGGAACCATGAAACCTCATACATCATAATGCACACATAGTTGAAAAGGTATAGGCCAAAATCCCCTGGGTCAAAATTCCCCTATTGCCAATATCCTCCCGGCCAATATCCATCTCCCCCAAAAATAATGTTATGCTTGAAAAAAAAAAACCAACACTTGCAACAAACTGAAAAATAAACGTAAATGCCACAATTTTTTGTCTTGGATTTATTTTACACATATAAATAAAAATTCCGTTTCAAAATGAATCCATACAAATCACTATTTATCAAATTCCTTGTGCAGATCAAACATGCACAGCCTCTTACGGAGGGCAAAGTGAACAAATTTCATTCAGCGACTCCACTCCCAGAAATCTAACTTCAAACTCAAAGATGCAACTAATTCATTTGTTCAGCATTTCATTAACACAGGACTTAAACCAAGTATTTCAAGACTCCAAATCTTGTTCCAATACCAAATAATTGTATCTTTCTTAATCTTGAAACGTTGTGCATTTTTATTTATTGCCCCCAGGTGCACAACCACATCCAACCCAACACCAATATAGGTTCAAAGACTGCATTGAATTATTAAGAATGTGTCTTCAGTAAGTGCCTGTTGTTGTTGTGTACTTAAAAACAAAGTATTAAAAATAAAATCAACAATTTTTGTCGTGGATTTATTTTTTGTTAATGCTCTGGAGAAAAAAAAAACATTGTATGTTCATGCTTCACATACATAAATTTGTTCAATCCCATTTTAGTGCACGCTGGTCAACAAACGCAGATTTTCGTGCGGTTCGCTCACTCAATCAGTGCATCCCCCTTCAGTTTCTCCTCCCAAGGTTAATATTAATTACGCAATGAAGCTGGAATTTTTCACACGGATCACAATTCAGTCTCATATACTTGGCCGATCGTCTACTTGGCAGCGCAGCGCAGCACAGCACAGCACTAGCATGTGGGTTTTTTTTTCAGTTTGTTGCTAGCGTTTTTTTTCCCAGCATAATATTATTTTTCAGGGGGATATTGGCCAGGGGGATTTTGGCCGAGGGGATATTGGCCGAGGGGATATTGGCCGAGGGGATATTGACGGGGGGATATTGGCCTCCGGAGGATATTGGCCAGGGGGATATTGGCCTGACACCAGTTGAAAAATGCGTCGAGTGGTGTAGCCTATTGTTTTATTTCGTTGAAATAAATTTTGTTGGATTGGCACACAAAGTAGTGCAACGCAATAGATTATGACCATTGTTTTTGGTAGGGTGGATGGTATCAGCCATAGTGGGCCTCGAAATTGCTGCTGTGCTATGAGGATGCTGATGGCTCACTTATGGCCAAGTAGTTAGTTGCAAAATGCAATTGATTCTACGATCATGGATCAGTAAAAGACTACCTGCCCCTCCATTCCGTTCATCATCCACTACCCTTTCGCACTAGTTTGCCGTAGTGAAACCATGGTGGTTTGCCCCAGAGAGGAACAGTTGATATAAAAAACTGTTGCCGTAGTAAAGTTTTGTTGCAACAGTTTGATCTGACTCAACTGCAGTATGATGCATATAGTTTTTATGGAATATACGCTAATTCTCTCCGTAATTCTATGTCTTTGAGTAGACGATAAACGACATCTATACCAGCATGATCTGATATCAAAACTGACCGCTATTATTAAAGTAGTTGATGTTAAATCCCAAAATCGGATGGAATCGTGTATCTCTGATGCATGGATACTGGTTTAATATAGCACATATGTATCCCTCCAATCACAATAATGGTCGTCATGCAAAATATCTGAATACTTGCAAACAGAATATTGTCAGGCGTGTTACGGGGTTTTGCCATTGAGATGTGCTGTTGAAATTAGGGTGGGGATAGGATGAGGGCGACGGTAATTGGTTTGTAAAACAACCATCCACAATGCTCTTCTGTCAGTTTAACTGTTTAAACTCACATTCCATTGCAGACTCTTCTTACATAAAATCCAACTTCCTGATGAAAGAAAAACAACACATTACAATGACTGGCTGCACTCGCTTGGGCATTTAATGCTTTCAGAATTGAATTTTCGTGCAGACTAGCACCTCCTCAAAGCAGCTGAAACAGTGTACAATAAAAATTGCATCTAAATTCAATAAAAAGAATTCAAATGCCTTGAATTAAAATACCTCTTGTTGCTTTCAGTTGCCCAGCAGTCATGTAATCCTCGTTTTTTGTTGGTAAAAGATGCTGTAAAGTTTTTTTTTTTTTTTAATATAGACCAAAAGCCACATTTGAATAAAAAAAAAAGGGGGGGGGAATACGCTTAAGGTTGGTGTGTTGGTTGAATTGGGATATGAATGGTCCTCAACCTATTATGAAGTGACATACTCGCTTTGAGGTGTCTTTTAACGACACCACATCCATATCTTCTAGATGGATATTAATTTCTGATTAATTGTGATATTCGCGAATTAAATTTGCCGAAATCCCTTGCCCAATTTAATTGATTAACGAACCTATCTATGAAAGCATAGGAAGAATGTGGAAAATTTGATAAATCCGACAATGAGTTCCAAAGTTATCATGGAAACCTACAGTCACAACGCCAGGACAGGATGAATAGTTCCATTGCTTTGATTTACATTGCACGATGCTAAAATATATTCAACTAGCTGTACCCCTGGCGTAACATACGCCGGTCTAGCCGGTTCCCGCGTACCTAAGTGAAATAGTTTACTGGGTAGCACGAAATGAAAATAACTTCTAGGCCCCCAATCTGTCTTCTCCCCGCTTCTCCCCGGCCACCTCTCCACACATTCTCCCCGTGCATGGTCAGATTTCCCCCCATGTGCCTACTTACTGGTAGCCCTTTTCCCTCTCCACTGCAACCCCCCCCCCCGAATTCCCCCATTGTGTGGTGTGAATATCCCCACCACCATCGCCGCTCCCCTTCCCTTTGAACTCCCTTTGAACTTTTGCAACGGAGTACGCTGCTGTTATGTTGCTGAATTGACTGTTTGTCCGATAAACCCAAAAAACGATCATGCAGACATTGATTGTTTCTCAACCATTTTTGAAAGCTCTTCCCGATTGTTACAGGGCACAAACATTGTAACGCACACACAAACGTTTGTTACTGATTGTTATGCACACACACCTGATGATTTTGCTCAGGGCCACCCAAGCCTTTTATATGTATAGGCGTAGATGAAAGGGCATCCAATGAATAATTAAGTCAAAATTGTCTGATATTGTTCTTAACATTTGCCCCATTAACATATTTTTGTTCTCGCTGTAATTTCACACCACCCAAATTAAAGATTCGTGAGATATTCGTGTCACGAAAACATGATATTCACGACATCAACAGTAACATACAAAAGCGTAAGTGAAGGCCATTGACTGCTGTGCCAGTATGCTAGGAAATAGGATAACAGTGTCGAATTCTGTTGGTAGATGGAGTATGGTTCAGACAAATGATCAAACCTCGACAGACGTCCAAAATGGCTGTTGATCCCCCGCCAAACAATACCTACAGCTTTGTAACGAGTATGATCCATTATCGATACTTTCTGTAATTCCGCCTTCTCTGCCAGCAAGATCGAATTCACGTTTTGTCTTCCAGTTCGCACATAATAAATAACGAATGCCAAACTCGTGAGTTTGTAGCATACATGATTTTTGCTGTGCGACAACGCTTCAATAAAAAAATAGCCCATTTGAGCAATATCATGACCTGATACAACACTGGTTAAACAATGCTTTAACGATTGTTGAGCATATTGCCCTCGTTTTTCGTATAATGCCCGAAAACGAGGGCAATATGTTGTTCAACAATTGTTAAAGCATTGTTTAATCATTGTTGGCTGCAAAGGGCGGCATAACTCAGCATTGTTCTGTTGGCGTTACGCCCCCGTTTGTTGAACGTATCGTTCGAATTGGCGCTCGTGTCTGTGTATTGTTAGACGCTCTTCCCCTTCCGCAACAAGAGCGAATGATGCGGCACTCGTTCATGCTTTCTATTGTAGCATGAATGAGTTTTATAATGGATAATAACCGAAAACCTCCAGACATTATAAAACAATGCCCGAGGGTGCTGGCGCGCCCTTGTGACATTGTTTTATAATGCCTTCAGTTTTCGGTCAGGAACAAACACTGGCCTTGTGATAACACAAGATCACTCATTTAAAGAAAAAAAAAGACAACCATCACCACTGAACATGAACACAGACCCCGTTAGCAGAGATGGTAGAACGCCCCACTAGTAAACCACAGGAACCCATCGTTTCGTCTCTCGCGCGCCCGCGTGGCTGCAGATTACTATACGTATAATGAAAGGGGTGAAACCATGTAAAAATCCATGCCTGTGTTGAGTGTTATTAAATTTTACGCTTACGCGCCATTATATCATCACTGGAACTCGCGCGGAACGTCTTTGTTGATAACTTGTCTCGCGTCCGAATTCATTCTTTGTACCGCTACCTTGTCCAGAGCGATCTGAGAAGCGTTTTAGCATTGAGGTAAAAACCCCGGCCATTACCTGACGTTGACTGGGATAGCAAAAACTCAAAAGCTTCTCAAATCGCTCTGGACAACGTAGTGGTACAAATAATGACTTCGAACGTGAGACAAGTTAACAATAAAGACGGTCAGCGCGAGTTACAGTGATGATAATAGTGACTACGAATAAAAAAAAACGGATTGTTCTACGATATGACTTCTGGTTGGTTTCACCTCCTTTCATTATATGCATTGTACAACTCTTTCATTGTTGGACCATTGTTGCAGCAGTGGATTTATATCATGAAGAGACACTGCTGCAACAATGTTGCAACAATGAAACCGTTGTCTTACCACTAGTAAGAACCACGGCTAGGCGTAGGTTTCTTACTTACGTAAGTAAGAAAACGAAGGCGTGGGTTTCTTACCTGCGTAAGTAAGAAAACGTAGGTCTTTGGTTCTTACTTAAGTAGTAAAAATACGATCGCTGGGCATATTTACGTATTCCGAATCGTTTCGAACTTACGAAACTATTCACACTTTAAATTACAACTACTTATTTTTAAAATTAGAAACAAGAATTCTAGGCATAGTAAACGAAGGCGTGGGGTTCTTACTTTACGTAAGTAAGAAAACGATGGCCTTTGGTTCTGACTTATGTAAGTAAATCTAACCTACTGCTGCTATCAATGTTTGTATATCAATATTTACGTGTCAATGTTTCCAAAATAATACATTTATTACAGCTGAAAAAGACCCAAAGAAAAGAGTTAAAATTTATTAAAATAAACAAATAAGGCATTTATTTGCAGTTATTGAGTTTTAAAAACGGAGTTGGAGCAAAGAACATTCTCTCCAACAATGGCTCGTAATAATGGCTCGGTTCCTAACAATGCAAATCTTTGTTGTACAAATATGTTCGACGATGGTTCGGCAACAATGCACTAGCACTGTCGCTTTACTGCAACAATAGCTCACTCATTAACGATCCAACTCGTCGTTGTACAAATATGTTAGACGACAGCCTTCGGCAACAGCGAAACTCGGGTAAACAGCGAAAGTCCTACCTTATTGCTGCCGAACGCCATCGTCTAACTGATACTAATACTCTTATATCCATGCGGTGTAAGAGTGACGAGACGATGTGTCCCTGTGTAATAAACAGAATGTACTGGGTTCAAGTCCTAGTTGTTACAGTTGTCTTTTTTTTTTCTTTCTCAGATTTTCGGTTTTCACAGAGCGAATCTTAATGCTGACTGTCTTCTCTTTAATGCTTTAATTAAATGGAACATAAAATATGTAGTTAATGCTGTAACGATCGATTATGTAATCGCTTTGCTGAGTGTATCACTGATTACTGAGGAGATACAATCGTTTTCTCTTTTCTCATTTTCGTGTGTGATGATGAGAACTTAGATCTTCTGAGATAAATTAAAGCTTAACTGAGAAATAAATATTTCAATACTACAATAAAACCTTAATACGTTTAAAGAGCTGGACGAGGGAAGCGTCGTAAAAAAGTTTAATCACTTTTCTGTTATTATCTTTCTCAAGTGCCGTGCAAGCCCTAAAAATAGTAGTATTTCTTTCAATTAATCAAGTCGTGGAGTTATAGCAGTTAGAAACGGGGAAGCCGGAGACTAAATTCGCTAACGAGAACAAATGTTTCAGTTCAAAAGATAATTAAAATGGCTAGCTGTAATTAAAAGCAATCACCTCGCCCTTTTGCGTTTTTTTTTTTACTTTCTATTTATTTATTTTCGCGATAGGGAAAAGAAATTACATCGGCAACGAAGGATTCCTGGTCCTGAAGGGGATTCAACGGGGGAAAGAAAAAAAATTACGTACAGATTTATGGCTTCGTCTTGCCTATAAATAAATTGTTGGCTTCTTTATTGCTCTTAGGTTGAGATTTCTCATCTTTCCAAAAATATAATTTGTGTGTGTATAAGGCGGCGAAATTAGTCGATATTTCTGACGCTTTATTTCCTCATTGTGCGGCAATGGGTGTACACTTAACGTAAAGGTGCAGAGGGCTAAAAAAAAATGTTATTCGCTGAGCGAGAAAATAAAGATTTGTCCGTTCATCAATTTCCAGACTCAAAGTAGGAATTTTATCTGGAAACTAGCATCGTACCCGGCTTCGCCTGGGGATTCATTTGACCCGTGGTTGTTTCTCAGTATTTGCTCGGTGCTGCCTGGTCGTTCACTGCAACAGTCGATTTTTGTTTGTGTAACACTCCCCCTTTCCGCCAATCCTCTCCCTCCCCTCTCCCCTCCTCCTTTTATCCCGTCCTCTCCCTCTCCTCTTGGTTTCGTTCCCTTTCTCCTGTTTGCTATACGTAGTTGAACACGTACCCGGACTTGAGATTACCACGGTCTTTACTTAGAAGGATAATTGTTAGAGCAAATTGTTAGTCGAGGCAACAATGTGCCAATTTCAACTTTTTTTCAGGGCAACAACGTCCCAGTTTCAACTTCAAGCCAAAGAATTGACACACTCGCACGTTTTCATTTTCCCCTTCCGGGGGTCGTTGCGGTTGCTTCATTTCTGCTATGAGACTTTGGTTTATAATGTAACACTCAAAAGTAGGATTTTTATCTGGAAATAGTGATCTCCAGCTTTCCGTCTGGGCGAAATTCTACAGATTATTCTGCTTACTTGCAGCAAGCATAATATGCGGGGCAGTTATAGGGTCGAAACATAATATATTTTTAATTGTGAACAAGGTACACAATTACATTGTGCTGAAAATTAAATGCTTCGTCTTGCATGCTCAGTGGGTTTTCTTAGGCCTCGTCAGAGGGCCATATTTTTTGCTTTTGCTAAAGTAGCTTTCCTGTAATATGCATGCACTGGCTATGAGCAGTAGCGGGCACAGAACCCCGAGAGGGCAGAGGCAAGTTTTAATAAAAGGGCACAGTATGTTTAAGTGGACATTTTTTTCTGGGAACTTTTTTGTGCTCTCTATTTACCTTCCACTTCTTAACCTTTTTATCCCTTTTCAGGCCTTTATTGACCTTTTTACGCCTTTATGCTCTTTTCTGGCCCTTATTGCTCTTTTAAGGCAGTTTTTTGGTTTTTTTCAGGCCTTTATTGCCCTTCTCAGGCCTTTTTTGCCCTTGCTAAGCCTTTATTGCCCTTTTCAGGTCTTTTGACCCTATCTCAGGCACCGCGGCACTAGCAAATGTCGGCACAAAGAGGGAGTTTTTTGTTGTTTTTTTTTTACAAAAAGAGCATTTTCCGAAAAGAGCAGGGCCATGCCCCACTGCTTCCCTCCTATGCACGCCACTGGCTGTGAAATCCCATTCGTGATCAACACGAAGGCTGAAAATTATTATGAATTTTTGGCAAGAAACAACATTTTAAAACAATTCACCCTACACATATGGTGTTTTATTAGAGAATGTATTAAAGGTTAACAACAATTTGTACGTGACTCAATTTTACTAAAAGGGCACTTAAAGAAGTAATTAAATAATTATCCCTGTCACGTTTCACAATAGTTATGCTATTTCCAAGAGTTTTAACGGAAAAAAAAACAAGCTCTTTTTGAAGATGTTGGCCGAGATCAGCTTCGTTCGTCTTCACACTCTGAGTACTAATGGTTCGCGTCCGAGCAGATTTTGAAATTGCCGCTTCGGTTGCACGACTGATCTTTACACTGTGTCACGGGAGCGGAGGATTTTTATATCTCTTGATGCGTATTTTTAGTTTTGGATACACGGGGCGGTTGATATTAGGGAATGCTGGTGGTTGCATTTTCATGATTGGGAATCCTTCACTCTCAAAATGTGGGATGGCCACGGATTGAAGTGCCCTAAGGTGGCTGTCAAATTTGGAGTTAAACGGTGAGTTAAGTGGTGGTATTATCTCATTCAGGTTGATGTTGGGTGGCGGAATGGTGCGAACCAATACCATATTTCGGGTCTTCGGCATTTGGTGGCAGAGATGTGTTTGTGTGAAATTTAAAGTTGACAGTCCCCTGGTCTCGCTAATACAGACAGCAGGGCGTTGTTTTACTGAACTTTATACATTGCAAATGCAGTACTGGGGCAGTTGGCTATAACGTCTTTTCCGTGCGATATCTGCTGTTTATCTTGTTTTTTTTTTCACGCTGTCGTACCCATCTGCCCAAGAACTCCATTTGCAGTGTATAAAGTTCCGTGCAGCCGACGCCCTGCTGTCTACATTGGCGAGACAAGGAGGGGCGTTAACTTCAGACTTCTTTAACATGTCTATGCAACAAAATGACAAGGTCGGGGAAAAGGCATTGTGACGCACCATTCTGCCACCCAGCATGAGACTGAATGGGATAATACCACCACCCTGCTCACCTCAAACTCCAAAATTTGACAGCCATCTTGGGCCACTGGAATCCCTGGCCCACCCAACGTTTTGAGGATGACAAAATTCTACTCACGAACCTACTCAACCAGCATTCCCCACCAACTACGCCAATTTCCAGGTGCTAACAAATTATGCCGTTTTCGATGTAGTAATTGGCATCTTGAGGACTTTTGCTTAATGAACACGCATACAGAGTGTAGGCACATCTAACTTTCATCTCACTGTACCGTAGTTAAAATTTATCTATGCAAGCTTAAGGCAAGATACATTATGTATCAATGTGGTTTAATATCAGCGTGAAACTTTTAGAAGCCTAATGGATGTGATCTACGAAAATATTAATTAAAGCATGTCGCCTCTAGCAGATCAATATTGGTCAATTTTAACGCAAGCCAAAAATGTTTCCTATTCACAATTGTTAGGCTAAAAGAAAAGGTGTTCGCACATGTTGTCCATGTTGGCAGTAGAAGCTAAACTTCGTGAATACGTGAGAGGTGTATAAAAAGAGTTTACGTCTGGTGAAATTTGTTCAGATGCTTTCTCGATAAGTAAATTATATTTCCTGCTTACTGCTTGCAGGAATTAAGCACCAAGTATGATGTGTCATATACGAGTCATACAGGCCTATATACTGATGTGTGGAATTCATTTTGTGGAATTTTGTGGAATTCAGATATCAACAGAACTGCTCATCGTAGGGCGTAGCCTTTATGGTAAAAACGCTTTACGACGTGTTGTTAAAACTATACTGTACAAGACCTTATTTTAATAAAACCCACATACACGCTACACGATTAGAGAAGAAGCTAATATCACATCTGGACTACCTTCCCTTAACAAAGGGCATGGAGTATTGCTAAATTCTTTGGTGATGTAATTACTCAGGATTGCAACGTTAACGAGATTCGAATGCAACGATCTTGGCACAGGCTGCACAAATAGTTCGACGAGATACCTTTCCGAAAAATGAATAATTTAATGGAACATTCAGTAAGCACTGCCAGAACTTCTGCGTGCAGCAAACATTATTGGCCCTAGTTAGAATGAGATCAGATGGAAATAACATTTTAAACCTAATCAGTTAATGCAGAACAGACATCCATATCCATTTCTCAATTACTGAAGTTTACACTGCACACTGTGTCCTATTTATCTTCTAGACGTTGTTCATGTAAGAAAGACTTAATTGACAAGTTAATTGACATTTTGGCCTCTGCATTTCCTACGACGGAGTTATAATGTCTGAGAAACGCTGTCTATGAAATATTGCAAACAAAGACTGGTCTGCCCTCAAAGTGTATATGTATGGAAGTGGAACCACGGATCGGGTATTTCCTTACTATTGCAGTGAAGTAATAATACAATAATAATAAAGGTTTAAAACAACAAAATGGTAAGTGTTTTAGGAAACGGGAGGGCAGAAATGCCACTTACCCAAGTCCGACGTTAAAAACGTAAAAAGAATAAAAAAAAAAGAACAAATAACAAAATATTTTCTTTTTTTTTTTCCTTTTTTTCACAAAAAAAAAAAAGAATTTCCCTGCTCCGAAACTTCCTCACCTACCCATTACGGTGGGGGGGGTGACAGAAATCTGATCTCTTAAGAAAGCACTTCAGGTCAACCTCCTCAAACCGATGTCGGCGGAACGAGCCCACGGGCGGGGCAGATACCACCGACTCCGGTAGAGAGTTCCAGGGCTCGATTACCCTCACTGCACTTCCTAAGATAGAAATATAAGACGGAAATGAGTTTCCCACAGCTAGAATATCGTCATCTGGGTATCCCGACAAAACCGCGTGGAAATAACAGCGAAACAACAAAAAAGCGGCGTCAAAACTTGCTTTATATCAAAGCGGCATCTGATATATAGAAAGGGATGAAAGATGTACCATGATTTTACACAGTTATCAACCAGTATCGGATGCACGGCCTGGCTGGTAACTTTTGGCCTAATATAAAAAACGCGAATTTGCGGCATTTTTGAAAGGTATCACGATGGTCTTCAACTGTTGAGACCAATTATTGTTTCGGAGGAAAACTCATCTTCGATGCTCTTTTACACAAACCCTCGTCAAACTGTAGTTACGATGTATTGATGTAGAAAATTGAGAGGATGGCCAAATATTAAACGTCAATGTTCTTCAAGAATGGTTGTCCCTTATGGAACCATTCTCATAGGAAATGTAAGACTGGACATTTTTCAGTCATTAAATTTTTCAATCAGATCAACTGATCAGAAGTTATAAGGAGCAAAAATCTGTGTTCTTCTGCGAGCCATTTTTAATTTATGACGTCATAATGCGATATTCAGCATGGATCTGCAACTTGTTTTGTATTATTCATTTTAGGCCAATTTATGCTATATGCGTATATGTCACAAAGTGCGTAATTGAGCTCATTTTAGAACCTAAGCTGTCCTATTATTGACCAAATATTGTAATGGACACAGATTGCGTCATTAGTTTATGTCGAGCAACCTCATGTCCAACCGAAGTTCCTTGCATCAGTTAGTTTTCGTAGGGAATTTAAACGGGACGGAAAGCCAATGGGCTCGAAATTGGTTAACTAAATACGGATGCACCTATTTACGTTGCCTTTTTACTTATATGTCAGACTGCCTGAGCGGGGAATCAAACCCACGACCTTTGAATTCAAAGACCAAGGTTCGTGTCAGTGTCAGTATGGCCGTGTCAGTATGGCTCAGCGGTAGGACCTTGGTCTTTGAATTCAAAGGTCGTGGGTTCGATTCCCCGCTCAGGCAGTCTGACATGTAAGTCCGAAAGGCAACGTAAATAGGCTTGCATCCGTATTTAGTTTTTGTAGTGAAAACATTTTCAGCTGTCCTTGTACCTAAGTATTTTCATGGTTTTTAGTTCCTCCTTTGCAATTTAAGGAGACTTCAGTTCGACCGAGGAACCAAATAACATCCTTGGTGTGCGAGGGTAACTGGCGGGTCTTTTGAGGCATTGGGGTCCTTAAAACAGCAGAATTCCAAGGGCCTGGCTTAGTGGGCCTGGCTTAATTTTAAATTTTAAATTATAGTACATGTAACAAACAGTTGCTATAATTCCTATTCTAAAATGAAGTTCATAATCTGAGATAGTGTCAAGAATAGGAAAACGTAGCCGATAGCACAGGCGAAATGCAATAAAAACTAATATTTCGGTACCAATATACAGGTTAGCGGTACCTTTATCAGAGGATGGTAAAAAGATGAAAAACTAAAAACACCTACGTAATGGATATCAAGGTATCCACCAAACTGATGTCGTAATGAAACATGTATAGGCTAAACCTTTACGTCCCTGGTGTTGCTAAGTCGTGTCCCTCTGTCCGCGGGAGTTATACGCTCCTCCCTTAACGAAGTTAGTATATTGCTCTAAGGTGTTACTGGCTTCGTTTCTCTATAGAGCAGCGTCAAGTGACGTCATATTGCTGCAAGAAGAGATACTTGCAAGGGGCACTAGATTGAAATGGTGGGGTAAACAACGGCACTTCTAGTCAAGCCAGTGCTTTCAGAGTGGATTTCGTAGGCTTAAAAAACCGTTGTTTTTTTCCAATCCCTTATGCTGCTTAGGTCGTAATTGGAAAATAAAGATTCCACTTGCTTAAAAATGTCAGCAACTGCCAACAAATCCACGAAAATCGCGCGTTTTAGGCCTAAGAAATCCAGTCAAATAGCATTTGTTTCAGTAAGACGTGCTTCCTTTCCCCCACCAGTGCACCTTGCAGCTAACCCAGTAACTGGCTCCACCACAGAGTTATATACAATAATACTACATCATGTCACTGCCCTATACATATTTGCTGCACAATCCTGTATCCATTAGTGTCAAGAAAATACGAGTATTCTTTTACTATTTCATTTTTGTTGTTACTGTCTGCGCTGAAAGCCAAAGTAAGCGATCAATAAAACGTTTGAATGTTCCGCCAAACGCCGCTCGTCTTTTGACTCCCTCTGTTGGCGACTTGCGAAGACTCTAGTGTGATTTGCCGCTCCTAGGTGGAGGCACGAGTCCAATGTTTTTAGGAGAAGTCTTGCGGGAAAAAGAGAGATACACGGTGTTGTAATGCGTTCGTTCGTTTGAAATACGTTTGATGGGTTAATGCTCCTTTTGTCGCATTTAGGCCTAAACTATTATTTATTTTTCATTTTTCAGACAGGCGGAATGACACAGCACCCGTCAGAAACAGCGAATCACAACAGAATGCCCTTCACGGGGTCGTCAGCGATCCTGAAAAAGGTAGAAATGATTTTTTTATTGGTCAATTTATAAATTTCCATTAAAGCATAGATAAAACACAGATATTAACCACTGCCACTTCCACAGCCATTTAGTAACCAGGACGAAGAAGCGGCAAATTTTACCTACCTCGCCACCTCATCCTGTCGAACCAGATCTAGAGTTGGGGGTTTGTTTAACATCTGTGTAATGTGTGGCGCTGGGGCAACCCGGACCACTGCAGTGTGAATGAGATTGGTGCTAATGACCTAGCTGTCGACGCGCCATTAAACCTTAATTCCCCCCCCCCCCTTTTTGTAGGAGAAAATTTGCCAATATAAGGAATATTAGCAGAGGGGCATCACACCTTTTCGATATTGGTTATTTGGAAGTAAGCCATCAGCAAATATCATACGTAATTAAACCGCGTAGGTGTCCATCCGTGCGCATGCGTGACCACTATGAAATCTCAAGGCTACCTGGATGCAAAGGCTTAGGCTGCGTTTACAATATAAAAGTGTGTGCGTGTGGATGACAAGCGTTTCAAGATTAATTCGTGCTCTAGTGTGTTTTTCTCGAAACAAGATTTAGACCTTCTACAAGTTGGGAGTTTGGCCTGTTGCGTATTTTCAAGGTCACCTGGATGTAAAGGCTTAACGTTAGAAATTCGATGCGTCGTCCAGTTAGCCACCGATTCTGCCACCAGTCGCGCTACTTACATCCCAAAAATGAACTGCTCTAGCATGCGGACTGTACTGTGAAAGGTACGTGTGACACGCGATAGGCGGATTTTAAACTTAAAACACTGCATTGACACCAAATTATTAGAATTTAACAACAATGGCTTCATGCTACGTACCTATGTTTTCACTAGATGACAAAACAAAGCCTCCGGAGGTTTAATTTCATGAATTTCAAGCAGATACGTGTGTATTGTACTGTATGATACGCTACGGCGTTTTCAATTCTCATTACAAATGTGTTAAACGATCCTCTGACGTAGCAGTAATCGCCCGAAGACTTCAAGAATAGTCACCATTACCGTAAAATAATGTTCGTTTAGCGCTGCAACACCGGTAAATCTAATAATGAGAAGA
This sequence comes from Lithobius niger, assembly GCA_023313725.1. Lineage (NCBI taxonomy): Eukaryota > Metazoa > Arthropoda > Chilopoda > Lithobiomorpha > Lithobiidae > Lithobius > Lithobius niger. The sequence continues at coordinate 33,667 of JAHWFP010112003.1, forward strand.
TATCACTTTTTTGTGCATTTCGCTAACACTAATCAATGCTACGATTGGGGTTTTTCGTTCTTCGTGCTTTCAGTTCAGCGCAACGGTTGGACGACGCATCTACATGCTACGTGAAACCGAGCGTTAAGTCTTTTAAATATAGGTAGTCTTGGTTAGGCTTAAACCGAATGAAAACACGACATGCAGGCGGATTTACGCAACGGCAATTTCTCGCTCACTAGTTTTTGCTTGTTTAATACTAAGGGCGCGTTTACGCAACGACGCGCCTTTGCAGTCTCGCAGCTAGAAGCTAGAAATTATCTGAAACTCCAACATGGCGGCGGTTTTAGCTTTACCAGCTCGTAACGAAACGAGTCAATAATTGAGGTTTAGAAGCGATTGGGAAAATTGTTTCGTAAGGAGGAATTATTTATTTTATTGTCACGGATTACAAGACTCCAAGCATTTACTCAAACTATGTCGGATTTAGCTAATCCAGGAAGCGCTGCTAACATGGCAACGACAACTTTACCATCGCGATTAAATTAGTAACCATGGCAACAACGCCATCTTCTCGTCGTGCCTCGCGGCATGACTGCGGAGTTTCATGACAACAATAAAATATTTTTTACTGCAGTACAAGACGACGGACTGATTTGTTAATGCCAGCATTCTTGTTGGTTTGTTTTCGAATCGATATTCCTGAAGCGGACGCCGGGTTGGATTTTGAATTCTACCTGCGACCAGCTATTTTTTCTACCGTCGTCTGATCACTGCTAGAAACGGTTCTTTAAGCGAGAATAGCAAATTTGGGAAATAGCGTGAAATGACAACAATGTTGAAGCAATGTTTAAAATTACCGTTCCACTTATGTTCTTTATCCGTGTTTTTTTTTTTGGTTTTTTATAATACATTTAATTTGTTATCTATTACGGCATCCATTTAGTAGAAACGGGAAAACTAATCGTAAACAAATAACGGTTGACTAGCAAATAGCATTCGGCGAGCGAGAAGGTGTCGTTATGTAAACGCGCCATGACGATCACGAGCGCAACCATGACTGTCCACTAGTCCACTAGAAATAACGAAGTACAGTATTGTATGCGCGGTGTATCTTGAGTCCTGCAAGTATTTTGTGCGCGGCTCCTTCTTCGTGGATAATGTGGCTTTAATCGATGGCCGCCATTGTTTCTTGGATATCAACAAGGCACTCTGCTACTGAAAAACGTACAATCGATTATCTGTGTTCGTTCTGCGGAGAACTCAAGATGGGCCGCGGACACTATAATTGCGATAAAAATAGGTGACTCTGACCACAACAGCATAAAATGAGACTAGAATTTTAATTTTCGACACAATTGTGGGACTTGGTCACCTATATAAAATAAATACACACGTAAGACAATGCAGAAACAAACAATGAATGGTAAAAAAATACATCTCCATACTTATAATAAAATGCGAAATCAAGTGAAAAACCGGGAGCAGCTTCAAGCTGCCGACAACATAGCCGCAGCCATCTTGTTTCATGACGTTATCTCACACCGAGTTGGATTGTATTCACTGATACAATTTTGGAAACATTCTCCTAACTTTGCATATTTGGAAAATGTGTGACCGTATTCATAACACTGTCTTTATCGGATTGGGAAAATCCGATTGCTGTTAGAGGCATATAATATAGTTGTATAGTTTGTTCCACATTATTTTTTCAGAAAACTATGAGTGTGACGCCACGTTTCCTTGACCTATGAATGCAAAAATCTGTGAATATCACACTTGTAGACTGTTAGTTACTGTTAGATTCTACGAGTGGGATATTTACGTGTTTTTTGCACTCGTTTTGAGAGGAAACGTGGCGCTTTTCTGCTGCATCTTTTTTGGGACCCCGTAGCAGAGTTTCTCATCTCCTTTGCAGATTTCAATTTCCTTTGTCCCCCCCCCCCCCCACCCCCTGCAAAAAAAAAAAATAATAAAGTGTAACCCTAAAGGTTCAAATTATGTTTATTTGTGCATTATTTTTCACATGACAAAAAATGCACGTCTGAGTCAACCGTAATGTGAAGCTTAACTTAAAATAGGCAATAATATAGTCTTATCAATGAATATCTCATCATTCTAGTCATGCAGCGTACAGGTAATGCTCCTATACTCTGCCCATACTTTCCCAAGAGAAAATATTTGGGTGAAACTAGTACCTATTTTGTACGATTACCGCCAGAGGCCGCCGTCGTCATTGAACCTAATGGCAAGGCGCCACTGTCCAATTTTACGTCCCTGAGCGTTGCCACGGCGGAAGCTTGTTAGCGTCACTAAAACAAAATGATGTCGATAAAAAAGGATAGGCTACTTAATAAGTTTCTTTAAAAAAAATGGTAAGTCAGATTAGGAGATTAAATTAAAAGTTTTCTTTTGTTTAAACCAGCTTTTCAGTTTTCAGGCGGGTAATCATTACGGGTGCAGCTTAACATAACGCGTAGCTTGCGTTACGAGAAGCTACCTCACCCTCAGAGACAGTCTGGTTGAAACTTTACGTGCGCAGGGTTTCCACGAACCTGGAAAACCTAGAAAACTCAACGTTCGAAACTCACGGTGAACTCAGGGAATTCTGATTTTTTTACAAAATACCTGGAAAACTCAGGTAAAAAATTAAGATTTTGAACAATGTATTTCCCATTTAAAAGTTCAGCTTTTTTAACACAAATCTGGTAAAATGTGTAAAAAAAATTCCTTCCCAAAATTACTGTAAATAGCCTGGAAAATGACTTCATCTACTCTGGTAAACCTGGAAAACTCAGAGAAAATTTATTTGAATATTTTGATGGGAACCCTGCTGCGATTCGAATTTCTTGTACAGAAACGGCTGGGAAGACTGCAGCAATGACTTTGTCCATCCGTCCATAGCCTTTTTCAACTCCGGAACGGTTCCCGGACAGAGACAAACGGTTTTCACCATTAGATTCAGCGTCAAAAAATTAAGTCCATAAAAACACGGCATATTAAAACATAGTTGGTTCCTGACAGCTAATACGTTTTCTAGACGCAACACAATGAAATAATAAATTGTGATCGTCGCATTTAACCACTACAGGAAGGCACGCAACCGTAAAAACCAAAGGATTTCGTTAACGAACGCATTAATTGCTTCATTTAAAATATAGTCTCGACACCGTGTTGCATGTATGGACAGGCCTACTCTTGAACCAAATTCTCCGTTAGCTGTTATTTACGAAATTTAAACGGCTGGTATAAAAATTGGCCTAAAAGCTTAAAATTATATGCCTAAAATCACGTTGCTACGGCAACGTAGTCTCCACATCGTGTTGCATAAATTAATAGGCTTGCTATCCAGCCCAATTCTTCGTTAGCTGCTACTTGCAAAATTATAACGGAGTGATAAAAATTACGCCTAAAATCTTAAACAAGGCCTAAAAGATAACGCTGTTTAACCGGCAATTGTGATGGTAATACTTTTAGATTATGTAATAGATATCCGTGAAGTAGACCGGGTTATCCCGAAATAATTGCTCGTCTGCGAGAAACGGAACAGTCCAAAGATCGAGGGGTTGCGGAATCGAACGAGCGCGCCAGCGCGACTTCGATTTTGCTACCCCAATATCTTTGGACTGTTCCGTTTCGAGCAGACGAGCAATTATTTCGGGATAACCCGTTCTAATTCACGAATATGTGTTTTAATGCTAAGGTGTGACGTCGAGCCAACATGTCTAGTTATTTGAGATTAAAAAAAAATTTATTTTGAAAATTTTATTTGTGAATTATGACGTAAATTCCTGAACTCAAACTTCCGGTTTAAACTTCCTGTCTGCCAAAGTCTCACATATGCGAGGACGTCCCTATATCCAGTCCCAGTCACCGACATTTGTGTTCAAGGTAAAACCGTATTTTTTCTACTTTATTAGTTTAAATAAGATATAGCGTATAAAATGCGCTATTCGCTTGAGTCTCGTAGGTTTTTAAGTGTGTTTAGAAGGTGTCAGTTGGCTAGTTTTCGTAGCGTCGGAACGAAAGGTTGTCGGGGGGTTCGGCTTGGACTGTTCATTCGTCGGTGGGGGTGGGGAGGGGGCTAGCATCGTACGCGAGGTTTTTGTTTTTTTCGTGTTAGTGCGTAATGTCGCCAGGTTATAAATGTGCTGTTCGCTTGAGTATCGTATGTTTTTAGGTGTATTTAGGTGTGTTTACAAGTATCGGTAGCCTAGTTTTAGTACTGTCGGAGTGAAAGGTTGGAGGATTGGACCATTCCTGCACGGGTGGGGTTCTAGCATAGTAGCCTACGCGAGTTTTTTTTTTTTTTCGTGTTAGTACGATAAATGTCGCAGGTTGCAAATGTGCTTATTTATGTTGGTTGAATTTGTTTTGTGTACGGCAGTTTTCCAAAGTATGACACGTGGTAGAGCAGGATTATCAAAAATAAAGTGTAGGTTATCGAAAAAGTGTGGGTTATCAAAATTAACCCACGGTCACGTGTGTGGGTTTTCAGATTAACCGTATATAACGGCTACACTTTTAGCATTGGGATGTGTTGACGTGACGTCACCGCCGTGCATTAAATAATAAAAATCGCTGTGGCAATGCGTGATAGAGGTGTGCACCTCAACATTTTAGTAAGTGGCAGAAGTGTACAGAAGACTGGCTGTGACACTGGCTTGCAATTGTTTATTGCAAGTTTCCCGGCCCATTCGAAGTTATTTGCTCCGAAAAAATTTTTATTCGACGCGATGCTATATTGTGTTGGAAGATACTGACACATATCGCCCTCTGGTGCCGTTGATAAAAGCAGGTACGATTTTAAGCCAAGTTATTCCTGAAACAGCATTACCTACTTATTTTCCCTACTTTCCATTAAAAAAAAAAAGAGAAAGAAGTAAACAATTATCGGCTTCAATAGCGCAAGAGATTTTTCAATTTCAATCAATTTTGCCCAATGTAGAATTGTCCGTTGAAGACGCTGATAGAAAAAAATATTAAAATCTAAAAAAAAACTTGTTCGCGTAGGAATCCAACACGTGGCATTCGAATTATCTTGTCGTTAAACGGTTTCCGCGAATATGCCGCGGGGCAGAAGCTTTTATGAGGTTATAGGAGGGGGAGGGGGGGGGGGGGTCGTAATAATGCCAGCTGTTGCCGTTTTCATGCTGTTATTCGTCGTCATTGAGGCGTAGATATTAATTTTTGGTTGCATCGGTACATTCTTAACGCCACGTACGGTTTATTCCTAAGGAAAGTCTGAAACGGTATACTGCGGCTGAAAAGACAATAAAACTCGGAGACTACAGCTTATTAAAAATGAATATTGAGGATGAAATCTATTTCCGAAAACAGATTGTAGAAAGAACTACGGCGGGGTTTAATTATTATGCCGTTGGAGGAGGACCACTGCTAGTTTTGGGGATGGGAGGGGGGGGGGGGAGGACCGAGAGGCGAGAAATTGGAGAAGGGCGGAAGAATACCTCGAAAACACCAATGCAAAAAAAAATCACCACGGAAAAACTGCCCCGGAAAAATTGAAGGCATATAACGATTTGAAGTGGTCCAATCGGTTTTGCAATATCCAATCACTTTTTAGGGAAGAACTTACAGAATTAATGCTTTAGTGTAGTTTTGTAAAAAAAAAAAAATTGTTAAACTAATGGCTTTTAAAAAGAGGCACGATCATTCCTTACCAGTTTTTAGAGAGCTTGGTGTCTTACCTTATAATCGATTTTTTTTATAGACTTTGGCTTGACGATCGTAAAACCGTGCTGCATGTTGCAGATTGATCGTCTGTTATTTACGAGGAACTATATAACCATGCGTGTTACCAAACGGAAAGTTAACATTGAACAATTTCATAAATCGAGTTATTTGTTGGCGCCGAAAGTCTACAACCTAAAATTACCTAAATATACCTAAAATATACCTAAAATATACCTAAAATTGTCAAGAAGGCAAGCAATTGTATAACGTTTAGGAGGCACGCATAGATTGCCTACTGTTCTTGGATGATACAGAATTCTTTTTTTCTTCTTCAAATAATGAGATAATTATTGATGTTTCGTTTCATGTTGTTAGTCTAGTTAGCAGTTCGTTTTTATTTCCCAGATCTTTTATGAACCTACTGTAGTTGTTATTTTTAATCTTGCTATTGCGGATGCGCAAACATATATGGTGTTATACCATTTGTAGCATTTTATAACCTCATACGTGAGCTTGTGCTTTTGTGAGTTACTGTTCCATTTTTACTTGGAGTAAACTAACTTAAAATCACAGAAATGAAAAAACAAAACTCTGAACAAATTCTCACAGTGCAAAATTCCATCTCCGTGGTATTTCTAGGAGTTTACGGAGAAAAAAAGAGGAGTGAATGACTCTAGGAGCTTATCAACGATACACCACTTGGGGGGGGGGGGGGGGTGTATTAGGGTGAAATTTCCGACTGGAACTCCATTTTTTCCTAAAAATTCAAGGATATCTATTTTTCCTGCTGTATTTACCAACCTTTATTCCTAGTTTCTGCCATATCCCGTTTTTGACGTAAAATTCCATTTTTCCAATTCACACTTTTGGTTGGGAAGGTGGGGGGTGGGACACACCCTGTTAAAAGTTTGCGTAAAATTGCGGTCCAACAAAGACTTGGTAAGCTGTTTCCAGTTCCTTTAGCCGTATGTGTAGGCGTATATACTGAAGTCGAAAACTGATCTAAGTGAGGAGTCGAAGGAACTATCTGATGATAATGAACATTGATCTGAACTGGCTGAGCACTAAATACATCTAAAATTCTGTAAAATTATCATCTTAAATTCATCTCTCATCGTCAGGCAGTTACAGTGCATCGAACGCGTTAGAGTACCAAGTGATGGGAACAAAGTAATTACCAGGCCTTTGTGCCACAATTTTACGGAATTTTAGAAGCGTAACCACCCCGATTCCCTCCCCCCCCCCCCCCCTTTTGGGTGTTCGTGTTGCACGTAAAAAAAAACTCTCGAATGGTCGCCTTTAGGCTAAAAATAAAAATTAAACGGGCTCAAAAAAAACAAACCAGCGTCGTTATTGTCACATTGTCTCATATGACA